>JBAFWW010024856.1:0-10799 GCA_036873685.1 Agapornis canus
CATCCCTGGCAGTGTTCAAGGCCAGGTTGGACGAAGCCTTGGGTGGCATGGTTTGGTTTGAGGTGTCCTTGCCCATGGCAGGGGGGTCATAACTGAATGATCTTAATGGCCTTTCCAACCCAAACTATTCTATGGTTACATGCAAACAGCAGGCCTTGGTGTAGGCAACAATCCCTAGGAGAAATCCCAGTGGCTCTAAGGCATTGCCCTGTGACAGCTGATTTCACTGTTGCATCTCTTCAAACAGTGTAGAAGAACGGATCACAGTGCCACAGAGAAGCTTGTGAATGTATGGCCTCATCCTACCTCCTCAAACCCCTTCTGTATCTCCTATCTATGGACTTTAAATCTTAAACTCCTGTAGGCACTTTGGGTTTAACAGAGAGGTTTTGCCAGGAGAAAGTTGTTTGGGTTTCCCCCCACACTGGAAAAGAAACAATTTTCTATCACAATCTGTAAGATTCATAATTGTGCAGCAACAAGTATTCCCGTTTTCCTGAAATGGAAGGGTTGACACCACTCTGACTGGAACACCGCAACTTTCCCTTCCGCTTGCAATCCAGTGATACAATTTCTGAGAAGGGAAAAAACACTTTCATCATTGAAAGAAAACCCACCCAGTTTGTTTTTGGTTTTGAGATTTTCTTCCCCTTCAGAAAATGTTTTCTTTCCTGCAATTCCAGAATGTGTTTTCTCTGACTCCAGATTCCTTTTCCATAAATAACGAATCCGATTCCTGCCCTGCTCTGCTGCATCCTTTCTGCAGGGTCCTCCCAGGAATGGCATGCCTCAACAATTAAAGAGATGTAAGGTTTGTAGAGAGATAAAGATGAAGTTCACTCAGTTCTTAGACCTCATGCCGGCTCCGAGCACGAGGCTGGATTTCACTTTTGTATGAGTTATCACAACTGAAACTGCTCTTCAGTGGAAACCTCTATGCAACCATCCATTTGCAGCTGTAAAAGTCAATATATTTAAGCCTGCAGTGCATAACAATGACCCCTATGGATCCTCCAACGTTTTTCTTGGATCTCTATAAGCCTGGTTTTAATATATTACTCATCTAAATTGTTCCTGGGACTTGATTATTTGCTGGAGTTAAATATCCAATCTTAAAGGATTTTTAAACATGTGGATGCTGAATTCCCCACTGCACTAAGCTTCATTTAGCCCCACTAAAACTGCCATGCCATAAAGAAATGCTTAAAAACATCTCAAACGAACTGCTCTCCTGGTTGGTGGAAGCTCCCCAGGCAGGATTCCTTAGTGATGATAATCTCTGGTTTTGGCTGGCTCTGTTTAGTTCCCTGGAAGAATAAAATCCAGTTTTTCCTGAGCTGGATATTGAGGTGAAAACAGAGGGCACAGCCATCCCCTCTCCCCTGCAGCGTCCTTCCCCGTAAGTACATGGATACTGGATGTTCCCCAAGGAAAATAATGTGGCAAGCCAAGCGATCTACAAAACAATATTGATTTATGCTCTGCCTCTGAAAAGGGAATGAAATCACCCTTGTTTGCATGTGCAAGGGCTCGCTGCATTCCTTCCAGTCACCGGGGCTGTGGAGAGCCCTCCTTGGTATTCAAAGGCAAATCCCTGCAGATCCATCCCAGCACAGGGCCAGTCTCTTTGTAACCATCAGCTGCTGGGGCAAAGCCTGCTGAATTCAAGGCACATCAAAGCCTGTTCAGCCTCTGCCTGGTTTGCTTTCCAAGCGCCAGCTCCTTTTCAGGGTGCTGGTGTAAATTCGGGGCCAGTTTGTTGCAGGAGATGGAGTTCTAAGAGAAAAGAACTGGGTTAAAAACCAAATAAGCCAAAAAGCACTGCCCAGAGTTCAGCAGGCGAGCTTCCTTCCCTATTTCTTTCGCAAAGAAGGAGAACTGGGTCATCTTGCAAATAACTGCACAGAGCCCAGATTTCCCCCCCTCCTCTCCTTTCCTATATAGAAGGGCAATTGGGCAATCACGCGAAGAAATGCATAAAGCTCAGCACAAGGTGCAGGGGTTTTTTTCCTCCTCCTCCTTGGAATAATCTTCCCTTTTGCTCTACAGCAATGAGTACTAACAGGGGGGATGTTTTCAGAGCGTTAGGATGGTGTTCAAAGGAAGCACCACACATTTACTCCTAAACCATCAGGTTCCTTTGCCTTTTTGACTCTGAAGTTTGGGGGGAAACACCCCAATTTATGCCCCTTTGATTGATATCTGTGGACATTCCGAGTGTCTTTATCTCAGCCACGCAGTCAGATTTCTGTGGGTTTGGCCACAGAGCCTCCCTCCAGCTTCAACAACTTGGTATCCAGAATGAATAAATCTGATCTGTGCATGCTTTTACAACCCCCTTGTCTTATTCCCCCAGGGAAAAATATCATCTGCCCTACTGTTGACTGCTGGGATTTACCCCCACAGTATCTCTCCCATCAACATGTGATTAATCACCCTAATCCAGCAGGCACCTCTCAGGAACTCAAGACCTTTTACAAGCCTTAATTAAGCCTTGCAACATCCCCATAAAATAGGTTGAAGCTGGGGTTAAATGATTTGCCTGAGGTGACAGAGCAAATCAGAAGCAGGGATAGAAATCAGAAGGAAAGTTGCTGCTTCTGAACCACATGCATGGCTCTCAGGATTGATGCAGGATAGCAAAGCCTTTCTATTTCTCTTTGGAGATGGGGTCCTCCGGCCACCAAAGCAATGCAGCCATGCAGGCAGGCTTCCCCAGCTCTCACCCACTGCCTCCACCCCTTCAGCCCAAGCATCCCCTGCAAACGCAGCCTCTCCCCTTGCCTATGGTCCACGTTTGCAGCTCCCTAATGTACTACTTGTACAAGCTTTAAGTGCCTGTAAACTGGCAGCTGAACCCTGCCCCGGAGCTGACCATCTTTCATGAGCCACCTCTCCTCATTGACACCCAAATTGGAGTCAGACCCTCGACACTTGGCACATCATCAATTGCAGAGAAATCAGAGCCAGGTGTGAGGATGCTGGGGAATGGGAATCTCCCTCATAGCCTCTGGAATGAGAGGGGGAAATCACAGCAAGGAAGGTGAATCCAGGGAAGCCTTAAGGGAGGCAAAATTAGCAAAAGGGGGGAAAAATGCATCACTTCTGTTCATGGTTTGGGAGCTCCTGACACCTTGCCAGGGGTCTTTTTGTGGGATCACTTCTTTCCTACACCTAGGAATTAAGGAGTTTCATGCAGGTGGTGGCGAGGGCTGAGCATGTGCTTGCTTCTTTCTCTCCATCCAGTTGGGAAACACAATTGTGGGTTTCTGAGGTTGGTTTTCTTCTTTTCTTCCCAGGAAAAAATCTTTGCTTTGTTTTCCCTTAATTTGCCCCAGATTTTCATAGCAGACTGTATCATTAAACAAACAAACCAGCAACCCAAAATCAATGTTCTCTCAGCTGGTTTAGTGGTTTCCTCAATGACCCAGCAGCAAAAGCAGACTGGAAGGGGCAGGAAGATCTCTCCCTGTGGTACCCACCAAAGTGGGCTCTGTTGGGAAAGATAAATACCCACAGCTCCAGGAGAATGTCCATTTTCCTTAAAGAAGAGGGTTCCCCTATCCTTCCCTCCACTGCTTGCACAGCTTCTTCAATGTATTCCTAAAGGTCATTCAAGGGAACATTATTCCTAGAAGATTCCTCCTCCCCCAGCACTTTACGTCTCCTCTCACAAACTTTACACAGCTTGGCATAACATTGAATAAATCAAATACAACCAATTCTATGAGGAAATGATGGTCTGAGGCCCTCATGCATGCTCTGCCTGTGAGAAGGAGGGAGAGCATCAGCCCTTTACAGCATTGCTGAAAGCTTTAATGAAACATGAGAATAAGCAAAACCACCAGATCCCCACTACTGTTTGGCATCTGACTTATCTATTTTCTTGGGGGCCAGCTCATGTCTTTGGCATATATCTAGCCTGAGGGACATCCTGGCAAAGAGATTAACTCTTCAAACAGAAAGTATTATCCACTGATGATGTGTGACCCCCTGAACACACAGGACCTTTCCAACCTGGTGGCCTTGTCTACCATGACTCCCTGAAAACAGCCTCTGCAGCACACCAGCTGATGGGGACAGAAGGCTGGTAGAGCTGGTGGCCCAATGCAGCATCCCTTGGGATGCTCTCGCGTGCCGGTCCATGTAGGCTACTCCCAGGAACAGCTTGTCTCCAGGTTCGCTTTGGTGCACACATCTGGGCAAGTGGCATACCGCAGCGCTCAGGCATCTAGGTCCCCTGGGAGCTGCATCAAAAATACTCCTCTTCCTTCTTCACTTCTGCTCTGCAGTTGTAGCATCCACCCTGTCACACACATGCTGTGCACAATCAGCACACGAATTCCAGCGACTCCGACCATCCCTGTCCGATGCGCTCGGTCTGGAAGTAGTTAATACACAAGGTGCCAGGAAATGGTGCTAAAAATAAGCTGCATGGCTCCTCCGTACAACATGCCATGCCTTACACATGGCTTTTTTAGTGTGGTTCTTCAGAGCAGCCCTTTACAGAGCATGCTTCTGGGGTTGTTTTTCCTACACCTATTTCAACATCCCAAGCTGAGCCACAGGCAATGAGTGGGTTGCTCCCCCATTGCACCCTCTTGCGAGGCCAGGGCTCCCAGCTCCCTCAGTCCTTCTGGCAAGTTTTGCAACATTTGGCTATTTGGAAACCTTAAGATAAATTCCCAGGGCTTGTGTTTACAGCAAAAAGGCTTGAAAACACGGATCCTAAACCCCGGAAGACAAACAGACACAACTCTTCATTTCACTGTTATTCTAATCCCAACGATTTCAATGAAGGACTTGGGGTCTTGACAGGATTGGGCTTTTTTCCCTGCCTTTCAGAAACACTTCCAGAAATACAAATAGTCTCACCAGCTGGATGGGAATATGGGGAATCAGAAAGTGCACATAAAAGGCTAATTAAAATGAGCTGAAAACTCAGCATTTTCTCTGTCATGGATTGGCAGCTCTTAACTCATCTCTTCACACTGCAAGGGGAGATGGGCAAGCATCCTGTTTCAAACACCCAAAGGTGCAGGTCCCTCTTGCACAGACCCCATTACTGGGGTATGGCCTCAGGCTGCAAGAACCCTTGCACCACCCATTTCCTTAAGTCAGCCATGGTACTGCTGCTGTTATCTGCTAAGTAAAATAGCCCTTGTTCCGCAGAAAGCAGCCAGGAAACAGTTAATCCCAATTAGCTCAAACCAGCAGATATCATTCTTTATATTTTGGCAGTTCTTGTTTTGAAGGAAAAAATATGTTTGTGTTCTTGGAGTCGGCCTGAACAATAAAATTGGATGCCAATTTTCTGGTCTAAATTAGGTGAAAGACCAGACTTTTTCTCATATGTGTGTGTCTGTGTGTGCTGTTCTGGTGCATGTTTATTTTATTCCTCTGTATATTTACCATCAAAATCACAGGCTGCCCCGAGCATGCCACAGCATGGCAGGGAAACACCACAGGCCATTTCATTTGCTGAGGTTGGAAATGGAGCCTGGCACCAGGAAAACGTGAGCTGCTATCAAGTGCAAAAGGAGGTAATTGCCAGAAGATAAACATTATAAGGTCAGTCCTTGTCAGCATATCAAGTCAAAGCCTTTCCAGGGTGTGTGAATAAGGGGTATAAACTTCTGCAGGGTTGAGGTGTTTTCATGTCTGATTCTGGTGTTAAACACTGAAAAATATCAGAACTCTGGGCTTCAAAGAGGCTAAAATCAAAAGGATTAAGGAGTGGTAAAAAGCCATGGTCAAAACAACCCAAGGCTGGCACATCTTGTTCATTGTGAGCCCACAGCCAAGGTGCAGGCATCACTGCCCCATCAAATGGGAAGGAAAATTTGCTAAATAAGCACATTTTTAGCTCTGCTCCACATGCTGTTCCCATCTGCTGAGATCACCTATAGGAGCCCAAGCAGAGGACAGTAATGCTGGGTTACCACCTCTCACTGCCCGTGTCACAGGGCACACAACCCAACCTGTGATCCACCTGGGAAGGCTCCAATTCCCGTGTATTTCTTTCCATGCAAGCGAGCTTCTCCTAATGCTGCTTTCATTGCTCATTGTCTTCAGATGTCACTAATTTTCAGGAGAGGCAAGAGGATGCCAGACTCGCAGTCAGCACAGACGCCGGCACGCAACGGAGAAACTATTCCTGCAGCAGAGAGCAAGATACAACACAACCCAGCCAAAATGTGCCTGGTTCATCAGCCAGCAGCAGCTCAGCTCGCAGCACGACCCTCCCCATCCAAAATCCCTTCAAACCCTGTCCTCTAGTCATCAGTGGAGGTGCACAGCCACGGGGAGAGCTCGCTGACATCTGGTTTCTTTACTAGGAGAGTGCCTCTGACATTAAATCTCTGACACCCCGTTTGCCTCTTTCATATTGTGTTTGCAACACTAGAGGGAGACAGGTTTCAAATCAGGTTTTACAATGAGAAACCAAGCTTTATCAATGATGGAAAGCATCCACATTTGCTTGCAGAGCCCACTGCACCCAGGAGAAAGGAGGTGCCACCTCTGAGCATGGCCAGCTGCAGTTTGAGCAGCCCACTTCCAAACAGGGATTCAAGAGTATTTGGGGCATTTGACCTAAGAAATGCACATAAAAGATAAAGTTTGAGAACAGGCTTAAATTTAAGCCCATACTGTAGAGCTTTCTGGCACAAGGGTTCGACCAAGGATTAAGAGCCACACACCGTATTACTCTTAATTGAGCTACTGTCTTCCCATATGCTTTCCCCTGGGGAGATCAGTGGCTGGCTTATGAGTTCAAGCAACAACATCAGTTAAAAGACTATTTGAACAATTGCAGTTGGCAGTTCTCTGAATAATATGAATGTTATAGAGTGTCGGAAAATGTCGTATCATCAATTTTCTGGTTTCCTGCACTCATTGCTTTTGATCTCCACTAAAAGATTTATGGAATGGCTTTCATTTTTACATTAACCTACTCCAAATTACACCAATTGAGAGCCGAGTTGAGTTTTTTTCCCCCTTAAACATCCAAAGAGAGGGTTTTAAAGCTGAGCCTTTTCATTCCTTCCAGTTTTGATTGTTTGAAGCGAAGGGCTGTTCTGGCAGGTTTATGGGATGGCGTCTGTTTTGCTAACAGACATGCCTGATAGATTGCTTTTTCATGTTTTAGTTTTGGAGCCGCTTGCCGCGTTATCTGCATTTGAGAACCAATTTACTTTGGGCTAAAAGGTAAATCAAATATGCCTTGCTTGCAACCAGATCTTATATCTATCCTGTTGAGCATCTTTCCCTCACTGTGGGTGAAACGCAGTGATGAAGAAAGTGATTCCTTCCCCTCCAGCAATGCCCACATTCAGTCATTATTGCTCATTGACAAGGACTAATTCCTCCCCATGAGCCACGCCATGCCTTGAAAAGTGAATAAGGACACTTCTTGCATTGCCTGGCTAACCTAAAGAGGCTATGGATGAGTGTGAAATGAAAACATTCCTTTAAAAGCGAGGTTATAACAGCCAAGATATTCGACATAGACAATCCACCACAGCAGAGTGACCACAGTGTACATGAAGGATTATTTCCTTTCGTTTGTACTAGGTATTCAATCATTTGCAGCCTTTGAGTTCTGCCTAGGAATTGCACTCCAGGAATTTGTTGGTGTTTAACAAGACTATTTTTACTAACCTGTGCCACACCAGAAGTGTGGGGTGAGACAGAGAAAAAACCCTGAGAACTTCTAGTGCCAATACCTCTGTGCAAGGCAGTTTGCAAGTCAGTGTTCTACCTTCAGTTTTAAGTGATACCATTTGCAACCCTCAGGGGTCTTACAAGCCCTGCTAAAAGAAGAAATGGATCTTTCATTTAAGCTACACTAAATAGAGATGCCTCATGCAATGTATTGAGACCTTCAGTGGCAGATCTGTAAAACATGTTTTCTTCCACTGCTCTTTGCTGTTAGATGGCCTAAACATGTTAAATCCATGAGCCAAGTTCACCTCTCCAAGTCCATCTGTGACAGCACTGATGAGCTTGGCCTTGCTGATGCTTCTTGAAACAGCCTCCAGGCCCAGAATAGCCCTGCACACACTATAGCATCATTTCCTGAGCATGAATCTCAGGGACAAGGCAGGCAGGGATATCTCTGGCTGCTCCTGACTGAACATCAGGTTTGAGGACGGTCCAGTTGTCTATAAATACAGCTAAACAAGGGCACTCTTCTCCCACTCTGGATTCTTGTTTTCCCTTCTCCTATCTCAGCTGAATTTTCCTACCAGCTTCCTGAAAACACTTCCCGATTTCACACCATAAACATCCTCCACTTTTATTTGACCAACACTTCCTACACTGCGAGGCCTTCCGCTCACTCTTCCAGAGCTGCTCCCATGTTTCCCCTATGTTTGATATCTCAACAATAAATGAAAAACAACCTTTCCTGTGCTTGGTACTGGCATGCTTTTGGCATTTCTTCATTCCTCCCCACCCCCAGCTAAGTGGGGAGGTTATTTCATGCCTGGGTTAGCCAACAGCCTGCTTTGCAAGAGGTAGCAATGGTGGTGGAGGGACTTATTGCTCCCAGAGCAAGGATGGGAGGAGCATCACACCCAAAAGGAGCTGACGTGGTGCTGGAGGTTGCTCCTTCACTGCAAGGATCCTTCCAGACCCACATCAGTGAAGGCACACTGGGAATGGGACTGTCCACTACTAGAAGGCAGAAGGTCACAGGCAGCCTGGTCTCCATGAGGAGCACTCCTTCCAAGCCGCATGCCACTGTCCTCGGATCACCTCCTCCTCCTCCGCTGGGGAATTCCCAGAGCTCAAGCCAAGGCCAGCTGAAGGCAAGAGATGCTTGTGTTGACCTCGGCAGCCTTGGACAAGGCTTCCTAGAAGAGTTTCCTGGAAAGCTGATGGACAGAGAGATACTTCCTCGGGAGCCATGCTGCTGTCAGCCAGGTAAGGTGCCACCTTGGTGCTGTCTCTTCCTCCTATGGAGACCTTTAGCCACTGGTGGGGACTGACCATGCCTTATTTGATAGCTCTTCTTCAACTCAACTTGTTCAACACATGAACTCCCCAGAGCTCCAACCATGTACAGCTCTCACTGGAGCCATGAGCATGCCCAGCCCTAGCAAACGAGAGGCATGTCCTCCACCACAGCCAGCTCCTGAACACCCAGGACCCATTTTGTTTGGCTGATGAACACCAAATGAAGCTGGAACAGCCATGTTCAACTAGGCTGGAAGTCAGCTTAATGCCAGGGCTATGGTGGTACATAAAGGTGTAGTAGATGACTCACCATTTGGGTGCCTGAGCTTTAGTAGCATTGTAGTAGGATCTGCAGCATCCAGAAAGGGGCTGATTTTTGGAACTAGCATCACATCAGATGGGTGATGCACTCCAAACAATGCAGCTCTCATTTAAGGAGAGGCCGTGTAACCTTAGCTTCTGCAAAAGTCTTTACAGAGGCATTTGGCTGGTGCGGTTCAGCAGCAGCTTTGGGAAGATCTTCTGACACATGAGAAAGCAAAAGAATGTGCCAGGAAAACTAGGCTGAGGAGCAGCAATGTGTATTTATGGACACCCTGTAAATGGGCCCTCTTAATTCACCACAATTGTGTTGGAGCCACTGATGGACAAATGCCCTGCTTCTGATGTAAAAATGAGAAAGTGAGGATCAGTTTGAGAACTGTTGTATTTTCTTTCAGCCAGGCTTTTTTAGTATTGGATGCAGCCAGGGATATACTACCCTCCCTCGGAGTGGCCAAAGATAACATGCAAAGCTTTGCTAGAAAGGATGACTACAGCAGATGAGGGAGTGATGGGGAGGATGATGCACACATGCACAAAATACCTGTCCCATTATACCTATCACACACAGCCTCCCCCCTCAAGCAGCTGTATTTTTTCCACCCAGCAATTCCTAAGGGATTCTCATCATTAGATATCAATTGACTGCATCTAGGGCTATTTCCTTTTTAACAAATCGGGTTAGAAGATGAGAGCATCCTTTGCTTGTTAGCCACTTCTGATTTGAAAGCAGGGAGGCAGCAGCTTTTCTGAGCGTCCACATAACATAGGAAAGGCAGCAAAGGAAACCTGACAGCTTTAGTTAGAGCAGCTCCGGATATAATATTACAGATAAAGCCCATTGTTGAGTGGAGACTAAAGCTGTGAGAGCCATAAGATGCAGAAAAAATCCTGCCCATTTCATGTTGTACCCTGTTGCTTTTCCTTAAAGGGAAAGGACAAAGAAATCATCTTCTCACAGTGCTCCTTTCGGGCAGGATTTCAATCCACCTTGCACCACTGTAAGAACTGATGAACAGAAATAGAAATAACAAAGTGATGCTTTCACAATTCTAATTTATACGGCATTAGAGCATGCTAAAGCAAATCTAAGTTGTTCTTGTTTAGTACTTACAAGATAACACTTATGGAAACTTTTTGTGATGCTGCAAGAGTCAGGACACCTGCATGCTCAGTGTCCATCCTATAATTTAAGTGTACACTGCTTATGGCTGCCAAACATGCAAAGACCACTGCTCAGAAGAGAGCTGGGTGCAGATGACTCCTGCTTCATCCTCATATTTGGAGCTCAGGAAAGCTGAGCTGAAGCAACACCCTCTCCATCCTACCCAGGGGCACCATGCCCTCAGCAGCAGGGAAAAACAGACAACACATAGCGTTTGTTTGGTCTGCCATGGTGCTGTAATTTACTTGCCAACTGTCCAGTCACTGTGAGACAAGCAGGATTTCTTAGGATCTATATAGTCTCACCTCTGTGCCTGGCAAAATCTTGGAGCAGGTTCTCCTGGAAGGCATGC
>JBAFWW010024857.1:0-14387 GCA_036873685.1 Agapornis canus
GGAACTAGATGATCTTAAGGTTCTTTCCAACCCTAACTATTCTATGATTCTATAACTACATCTCCATCATGGAAAAATCACATTTGCATTCAGCTGTGCATCCTTGGCCTGCTAGATCTAGGATATTTTTACAAAAGAACTCTTTGTTAGGTATGGAGGAAATGCAAAAAGCTCAGATATCATAAAAAACCCTGAAAAAATTATCATAAAGTAGCTGTTACTTAATAATACATATTTAGCTTAAGTATACATACCAATTCGTTGGGTAGTTATTTTTTCTGTCATTTCTATTTTAAGTACTTTCAGAGTCATATTCATCATGCTTTTAATAACATTCCCAGATTAACACTCTCAATCAATCCCGTTGAGATTTGCAGTTAACCAATTACCTATGCCTATCCAGCCAAGAGAAGGGGTCATTTTAGACTGATGGGTACATCCACACCAGCTGTATTATCATTAGCTCAAGCTACAGTAGCATCAATAACAACATCTTCAGAGGGCTTGGTTTTGGGCTGCCACAGCATGGTGAAGCTCATGCCACCAGGCCATCATTATGCTTGCTATATTAAGTAGCTGAATTACAAAGAGCTTGAATGTTTCTATCCTCATTGCTTTTGCAACTTTGCCTAGCTGTACAGATATGCCCTAGACAGACATTACAGCCTACTTTATAAATTCCATGTAGTCCCACTGACACCACAGTAATACTCAGTGGTTATGAGGATTCCTCTAATCCAGGGTGACAAGGTCCCCTGATTCTGCAGCCTTTTTACTTTCCACTTAGTACTATTTCTCTTCTTGAAGCTCCATTCCCTTCTACCTCTCTGCATACTTAAATTGGGGTAAATTACTGTAAGGGACATTTAAAAGTAAATATTATATTTGTTTCTTAATTGGATAAAAAAAAAAAAAAAGGCTTTTTTTTTTTTTTTTTTTTTTTCAAATGAAAGAGTTCCTTTCTCTTCCTACATTCCTCCTTCTTCCCTCATTTCATTTCACCAACCTCATCTGGTTTTGCTCAATCTTTTCCTAGAGACAGTTATGTCCCCTTTTCTTGATCATGCACTACACACATGGGTAGTGAGATGTCAAGTCTCAAGCAACTGTTTCCTTTTGACTTTTAAATGTAAAATTTCTTTAAATTTTTCAGCCTCTTATTTTCTTTGGGTTGCCACTATCTAATTTTCTGTCATCAGTAGAGAAGGTTTTAATTTTATTATTTTAGTTTCCTATGCTAGAACAAAATGGCACTTGACAAAATGTCACAAAATGCAGTTGTGACCACTCTTTGTAAGGCTAGCAGAGGACAAAGTTAGCTTTGAATGTTGGAGGAGAGTTAAGAATTTCCTGGGATTGCAGCTGAAAGCTACTTGAAGGATAATTCCAGAAGATAACTGAAACAAAGGATATTCTAAGGATCAAACTATATCCTTCAGGATAAAAACGAATCTACACAGGGAAATTAGCATAAAGGTATACAAGTAAAACGTTATTCTCATTGGAAAACAAGTAATATGTTATTCTCATGACAGGGTATTTGTTTTCTTGTTTTCTGTGGGTTTTGGTTTGGGGAGGTTTCTTAGGGCTTTTTGTTTGTTTGTTTGTTTTTTGTTTTTTACTGGAGGATCTGAGTAAAGAGTGAGAAAATTAACATAGATCAATGGTTTTTAACTCTTAATGCATTGGGTCACATGATATAGCCCAAGTCCTCAAAAAAGTGAAAGATAAGCATTTTCAAAAGCTTTTTAATTACATGGTTTAAAAGTATTTAAAGTTCTATTTCCATTACAATCATCAGACAATTACGAATAAGGAACAGTTTAACACAGTCTAGTCTTGTATTGAACAGATACCTGGTGATATATGATTTTGGAGGTTAAGCTTATATTACTGCATTGGAACACTGATGTAAGTGCTATTGTGTGAATAAGATACTCTGTGAATCATTATTACTACATCTACTTGTAACTTATACCTGATTTATCTTAATTATCTATACATTTTGTTCATATAGGCCTGGCTTCTGTTGGTTTATTCTGGCTAAAAGTCTCACAGTTTTTGCTCTGCAGCTCATTAGAAAGGCTTATATGCCTAATGCATGTAGCTCAATATTTGTGGCGATGACATCTAGCTGAGAAGTCAACAGGTAAGGTGGTAACATCCTACGGCATGCTTTCTAAATCTGTAAGAGTTCATCTGTCAACACAGAAATTGGCCTAATCACAGTCCAGGTGTAACCTTCGCACAACTACAGTTCACTGATTTCGTCAGAATTACTACAGGGTTAATATGGCTTAGTGTCTCTATGCTGACACAGGAGTGACTGTGGAAAGATTCTGTCATACTCTGTGTTATTTCCATAGCAACTTGTTCATATATTTTTATTTGGGAGTAGGGCTTTTGGCTATCTGTGTTCTTTCACAGACCTGAAAGGTTTAGTTCTCAACAATATGAATAAGGCATCCCGTATTTTTGGTTTCAGTAGCAAAAGCAAAGCTATCCGCTGTGTTCCTGCTGATAACACGGTGGCCGCACGCTGAAGTTAAAGAAAGGGTTTCCATTCTCTCCACGAGAGGGCAGCGTTGCTAACGGCACACTCAGCTGGGGCACCCTGCCTGCACTCATGCTTTTTTAGCTGTTACTCAATAGGTAACCGTTCTGCAACTTTTGCGTTTTATAGAGAAACGTCTTTAAAATAAAGTACAAAAGAAAATGTTTTCTCTCCATAGATAGTTTAAAACCTATCATGTCCCCTGTAGCACTAAAACCTGGGAAAAAAAATTGATATCGTATCCATTAGTCCCTGATACACAAAGTGACCTTGCTTATCTTTCTAATATATGCAAGAGTTGAAGAATATCCATGTAAAGATGATAAGCAGTTTCCCCCTAAGCTTCTTGCCATTTTTGTTTTCATTTCCCCAGCACGTAAACCTTTATCCTTGCTGGTAGTACACGGGACACTTGAATCCTTTATTGTGGACATCCTCGAAGGAAACAGCAATAGAACATCCCCAGGTAAAACATCAGCTAAAACCTAAGTTTAGAAGGTTTTAAACTTAGCTTTAGAAGAGTTTTAAGAACTTACCTCTATGCTAGGAGTTGGAGGGAGTCTCTTAGAAACCCCCGACCTCCCTAAAATTTCACAAGCTATGCATGGGTGTAATTTGCAGACTTTTTCTTAAACCTGTAGGGGTTTGAATAAAACATAAATCATGGATGAATGAACTGACATCATATATTGGAACTTAATACAAAATGGGCTTCATGGAGACTAGGCTTCCTGCTGTGCATTCCTACCTTTACAATGGTAAAAGAACTGTCTTTGCTAATGAATGCCCTCTCAGAATGGAAAGCTGGGAGCTAGGGAATTTTGATCTGTAGGCCAGATTCTCCTTTTAGGATCACTGGCACAAGTGAAGGGAGTTTTCCCAGTGAGAATGGGAAAATTGACTTGTAAGAGCAGTACTCTCTGAAGAAACCTACATGAAGTCTTGTGCCTGTGAAACTATACCAATAAAAAGAAATCTGGCAGTCTGGTTTCAGGGGCTACTGCAGAAAATTTGGTCCACCTAATTTACACAGGATGGCAGGAAGCCACTGCCACTGCACTCTTCAAGGTGTTGTCAGAGCTGGTTTGGGTTGGAAAACAAAAATGTTGAATGTGCTCTTCTGTGCATACACAGTGAACAGAAAAGCTTCTGCTTCTTCTCATTGCATGTGTGATTTAGACAGCAAGCGAAGTTCAAACGACAACCTCCTCGCACATAATATTGTGCTTTTGATTTGTTTTTCTGGTTCTAAGAAAGATATCTGAAGAAATCAATTAGCTGTACAGATGTAATGATAACACAGGCCAAGGAAAGTGCATGCTCGGCAGGGAATAACCTTTGTAATACATCCATCTCAGCAGATCTGCCCTTGATTACAACTATTCATGACTAATGGTGTAGTTTTAATTATAATGGAACACTAACTGTTGAGATGCTGCAAATGCTTTGGATTTTCAAAAGCTTTTGTGTTTGAATGTTTTGCCAGTTCTTGAAACTGCTCGAGGGGCAGTAATTTTCTACAGAACTTGCCAAAGCCAACTTGTAGTCAAGATATTGCATGACAAAAGTCCTAAATGAGGTAAACCACAGTGATTAACAGAAAATGCACAAGTATTCTTCCCTTTCACATAAATTATTTTTCAGTATCTTGATTATTTTTCTGATGAAAATGGAAACAGAGGAGACAAAATCATTGTGGGAAGCTCATGCTCCAGTGTTGATGCCTCTTGACATGTGATATCCTTAGGAATACAGAAATTACTGAATCAGGTCATAGTCAAAGTGTATTTTGTATTCTTTGCCTACTGCTTTATTAGCATAGTCAAATAATTCTGAGAGAAGTGAGGCAGGATCTTCTTTATTTAGCCTAATCTTGCAATTTTTTGTGATTTCATTTTAATTATTAAGGAAACCAATGTACCCAAATAAAGCTTACTATTGTATAATACACCAGATCACTCCAAGAGCCTTTTTCAAAGCCTGATGCAACAGGTTCACTTTCTCCTGGAACAAGCTATTTCTGTTGAACGTTCTGCTTGCTGTAAACAAAATGAAACACTGAAGATCCTTTAACTATCTTATATAACTTGTTTCTTTCCCTAGTTCCCATATCATTTTCCTTGTAAATCACTGATATTTGAAATGCCTAGTTCTGCTTCTCTTGCACAGCTAAAACTTCATTATTTTCAACCTCTCTTTATATATCTTTAAATATAATATTTTCTTTTTTTTTCCCCTTTGCTTTTTATTTTGTATATGAAGCTGCTGCAGAGACATGGTGAAAACTGTGATCTAACTAGTCTGCATGCCTTCCATATTTTTTCCTGGGAACTACAAGTCAATTAGCCTCACTTTTGTTCCTGTACAATCATAGTATGAGTCTTGAAAGCCATTTCTGGGCACACAGGGAGTAAAGTGACAGGGAATACTCATCATGGCACTGACCAACCTGATTGCCTTCTATAATTAAATGACTGTGGGATGAGGAAAGTGGATGCTCTTTACTTTGACTTTAGCAAAGCTTTTGACACAATCTTCCACAGTATTCTTGTACCACAATGGGATTCAGTCAAAGCTCAAAGAACAGTGGTTAATGGTTTATATTTCACCTGGGAGCCTATTACAAGTGCAGTTCCTCAGGGGTCTACTTTGGGACCTATCTATTTTCATAACTTTGTCAATGACCCAGAGGATTACACAGAATGTAATCTTCTGCAAACCTGTCAGTGACATCAACCTGAGTGTTCAGCTGGTAGCTCAAAGTCAGACTTGCCATTTAGAAGGACCTAGCATTAGGTTAGAGGAATGGGCTTATGGAAACCTCATGAAATTCAGAAGGGACAAATGTTAACTCCTGCACCTGGGATGGACTAACACCTTGCAACACCTTGTAAAGGCTGGGAGGACTGACTGGTAAAGAGAACACAGCTGAAAAGGACCTCAGGGCCCCTGTGAACAGTGAGCTAATGATTCAGCAGTCTGTCCTGGCAGCAATGAAGGCTAACAGCAATACTGGGCTCTACCAACAGCAGCATAGCCAGCAGACTGAGGGAATTTATCCCATTACTCAGCATGCACTAGACTGCATATGGAATACTCTATCCAATTTTGAGGCTCGCAGTATACAGAAGGTGATCAAGTTGAACAAATCCATCAGAGGATTACCATAATAGTCAGAGGCTTGAAGCAGTTGCCCTGTGAAGACCAGTTAAGAAAAGCTTATTCAACCTGGAAAAGGCTTAGGAAGGCCTTTTAACAGCCTTACTGTACCTCAGAGAAGGTTACCAAGAGAGAAGCTTTTTATCAAGGTGTGTTGTGTGAGAATGAGAGATAATGGCCACAAATAGAAATATCTGAGGTAAAAAACTTTTCCCCTCAAATGTAATTAAACACTGGGCTGCCCGAAGAGCTTCTGAGAGCTTTGTCTTTACAAATTTCCACAAGCCAGCTGGATAAAGCCCTGAGCAATGTGGTCTGAATTCATTGTTGTTCCAGCTTGGAGCAGGCAGTTGAACTACAGGACCTCTGAGAATCTAAATGATTCTGCAGCACAGAAGATAGTTGAAAGCCTCTGCTTTTAAAAATATTAAATGGACAGTGGTCTCTTCTGAACATTGAGAAATTTGAAAAGACCTTTGCAATCTTGCATTGTCTATATTTCAAAAAATAACAATATAAGATACTGCTTTGGAAATGCAAAATACGGGTGTGATATCATCACCTGGTTAGTCTAATGCTATTTACAATACAGCCCCAGAAGCTGAGTGGCTTATTAACACCTGTGTTTCACCATCACAGAAGGACTAGGATGTAAGTAAATGCCTGTAACAAAGTATTTATCATACTTGTACAGTGAGATAATACAGAGAAGTGTTTTATTACAGGGAAGTGGGATTGGCACCAGCAATAACAGCTGTCAGTGTGAGACTTCCCAGAAATCCAAGAAATGACAATCATTCCAGTCAGTGTTCATATTTTTGCAGAGAGCTTTTACTTCGTGCTTCAAAAGAACAGAGCTACAAATCAAGCAGAATGATATGTATTCATATTTCTTCAGAAATGTGGAAGATAGTGTGCCATATGATTGATTATAAATTAGGAATATAACCGCAGGAGAGAACCACAACAGAGAGGGATAAAATAGTGAAGGCTGATGGGAAAACAAACAAACAGTATGTCTGGAGAGCCCAAAACACGAGGCACACATAGAGTGAAAATCTAGTGACACCCAAGAGGCCTAAAAAGAAACTCTGCAGATTTTGAGTAATTCCTCTGTGAAGATAAATACAGGAAAGACAAAATGAGACTGCAACCCTAGTAGAGTGGGAAATATGTGCCTCTTGCAGGTGTTCGATCACTCGTGGCAAAGACCTTGTGAACATTACATAATGGAGCAGTAATAGCCTCCCAGCCCTGTGGTCTGCACTGCTGCTTGGAATGCAGGGCTTCACATACCAAACACATTCAGCTTTTGGTCTCTGCCACTGTAACGTTACAGTGTGGACCACTTTTATGGGAAAGTATATTCTTTTGCACAGTGATGCAGGGGCCTTTTGATGACATTTCCTGGTATTTCCTGGCCTTTGGTGAGCATTCTAGGTAGATTCGAGCTTTGAGATTTCCTATTTCTGTTCATTCATCTATGAAATACATGAAATAACTCTTTGTTTAAAGATGGTATAAGAATTACCATGAGCAAGAGACCTATTCAGGCATTACTGGTAACAGCTGTAGAGTGCTCTTTCCTGGAAGGATACTATTCCTCTAAGTATATCCTTAATGTGATGAGGTCATATTTGAGCATATGTGTCTTCAGAGCTGCCCATTCCAATGCAATGTCTTGTCTTTACACTATTAGGCTGCTAGGCCACTGTAGCTGTGATATAATGATTGCTCAGCTTGAGAAGGCAGTAACTGGACATAAACCTGCATGTATTAAGGACTGCTTGGACTATTCTGTTTGCAAATGGTTCCAATACACAACATCACTGTAAGAAGTTTTGGAGAGTTGACAGTTGATGCAAGAATGGCATTTCCACTTATAATACACTAAGTCCAGATTTGTGCATAGTTGCTCCTTTAAGGACAGATTTCAGAACACCAGAATGAGATCTTCCATGTGGTGCTTCTTAAATACTATTGTTCTCCAGGGAAGGAAACACTTGTCCAGCTTCTGTTGTAACCTGAAGTTCAAGAACAGTCTTGCAAATCCGCATGATTCAGTTTGAGTATTTGCTCCCCCTCATATAAGTCAAACATGTGCATCCAGCCCAGTGTGTCAAAAATGTGGCTTTTTGACCCTGCAGAATTAAATTTGCAATTCGTTGTTATGGTCTGATATTTCAGATTTGCTTTTCTTTTTAAATGCACTTTAATGAGTATCTGCATCCAAAGTCCAAATCCTCAGATGCTGACAACTAGCATTGTTCTCTGAGTTAGCACAACTATGTCAACTGAACAACTGCTCCAGTGAGTACTAGCTAGAGAGGGATGCACTAATTTTACAGAGGTGTGCAAAGAACCCAATTTGCAGAGTGAATGAGTATGTTTAGAGAACAGAGTTATGTAATTCATCTATTTTGAGGATTAGCCATCCCCGAAGTTCTGAAAAAGGTAACTGGGTTGGCCTATTTATAGAGTCTGTTCCTATAGTTACAGCACAGATGCTAGCATGGAATAAAACCAAACTGTTAGCTCAAACCATCTCCTCTGTGCACATTGGTAAATTTATACTCTCACAAATGTTCATAGTTCTCTCAGATACAAAGAAAGTTTGGGGGTTAGGATGCCACTCTTGCCTCTGCAACTGTTTGCACATTAGTATGCCTTATTTCCCACTAGCTTCTGACCATGCATTTGTTTCTCAGGTAATTTGTATTACAGAGATATGCAGAGCCTCCTTTTATAGGAGTTTCTTCAGAGAGAGGAGAAGGGGCTGTAATCCCGGAAAAAGCTAATGCAGTAATTGCCTTAATTATCCAATCTTTAATTTTACCAGGCTGCTAGGGATGGTGCCTCAGATTATTCCTTTTCACGATACTCTCTTTTGTGAGATGCATTGTAGGATCACTGTACAACTACAAAGCCCATTGTCACTGCTACAGGATGATAACTGTGCATCAGAATTAGTGGAAAAATACAATCCATACTCAAAGAGATCACAGTCCTGAGGTCATGCAGAACTGTACAACTTACAGGAGGGGAAGGAGCAATTTGTAGCAGTATAGCGTAGGTTTGAGCTGCTTCTGATAGATTCTTTTCATGTACAAACATTTGCCTATATAGGGTAATTGTTATCTTTTCTTAAATACTGGGGGAAAGCCAGTTGCTTTGGTAATGGGCAGTAAAGCAAAATGCAAAAGAGACAAGAGGAGAAAAGTTATCTGGCCAATGGAGAAAATTGTATTCCTAACATAGGGGTACCACAGAAAAATCAGTTAGGAACAGGATTCTAAAGGAATGGCCATTTTAGTAAGGACTATGAAGCATGGAAAATTAAGTGACTTGATTAGGCAGAATTGGTTAATTCTTACCTTAACTAGTCTATCCTATGTAATAGGGAGATCACAATGTAAAACAAAGGGTAGCATAAAATAAGGGCAGAAATATCAGGTTAGGTCCTTCACTACTCAGTCATACAGTGTAAATGAAGCAAATCTTTATTTGTTTCTATCCTAGCTCAAACTGTAGAGATTAAAATGATGATATACAATGCACTGAAGTGGGGATATAGGCCTTTTACAAAAAGCCAAAAAAATTAAGATGAAAAGTCTGAATTCCAAATGGAAGAAGAGACACAGCCTTAGGGACAGATTTCAGCAGTTGCTAAGCAGTGAACCAAGCCGTTTAGAAAAAATTTAAATTGAGATAGTCTGTATAGCTTTGTGATAAAGAAATACATGTCAGCATAGAAGATCTAGAGGAGACATACTGACTAGTAGAATCCATCTAATGCACTGAACTACCACTAAAGTTAATAATAATGCTCTCGTTTATTGAAGATCGTAGTAGAAGAGGCTAGGGTGATGATGTGTAGAGCCAAACTCCAGTTCTTAATTCTTTGGAGTCTCACAGGCCCAGCACAGAGCCTGAAACAAAGAGACAAAAGCGAGTAACTCTTAAGCACTGAGACCCATACATCTTAACATAAAGTGCATTTTCTCATAAGCCACAATGTCAAATCCAACAAGAAAAAAACAAAAAGCAGAAGATGAAGTGATGGATGCTCCAAATGTGCCAGACTTCTTGGCGAACTAGATTCTGATAATTATTACAAGAATTTCATGCTAGTGCTGATATTTCAGGAAGGTCTAAGAACAAAAATGAGTTTTGAGAAAATTACTGGTCAACATAGGAGGATTTGAAATATACATATAATGCAAATATAAAATGTCTTTTGAGTTCTGTAAAAGAAAACTGTCAATTCAAGAACTGGATTTTAACAACTATTAGTAATCCAGCTAAAATTTAGTAAAGAGGATGAATTAAATAAAGAAGGAAAAATACAGAAAAAGTATTAACCTTTTAGAAAATACTATAAATATGTGTACAAATACATTAAGATAATATCTTGAAGAAATGTCAGGCCAAAATATTTAACTCCTGAATTAATCTTCAGTAAGTCTTCTATGTAGAAGTTTTTATTTAAAGGACTTTGTTTCTGGGACAGCATCTTTAATATATAACTTAGGACATTTTATTTACTGTAATTAATATCTGAAATAAAGAAAAGCTTTGCATAAAATACAACACTTTTTTTATCTTAATAACACCATTTTTAAAGGGTCTGCATCTTCTCGTGTGCTTGCATAGCACCTAGCACAATATTTTCTTTCAAACCCCAAACAAAACATTGATTTTTGCAAGTTCCCTATATTTCCAAGTTTTTCAGCTGACTATGGATTATAATATTTTTCAGGACATGCACTGGATCGAAGGAAAGGCATGAAGCGTCGTCATGCATTTACAAACTGTACACTTCTTTCCCATGAGATTTTATCAAGGTCCAGATTGCTTACTCGGATGCTATCTGCTCATCTGCAGTGACTGCAAAAAATATGGGAATATGAGCTTGAAAAGTGTTTTCAGTAAAAAGGATAGAAAAATACGTGGCTACCTGCATCAAACATGCAGACCCTCACTGTTCCATCACGGATCATCCTGAGTCATCTTTTTTTTTTATTTTATTTTATGCAGAGCTAGCACATTCATTTTTATCATGGTTTTAAGTCAAACCCGACACTTGCAGATATCTGGTGCTCCCTACTTCCCACTTTTAGGATCAAGTGGACACCAATATTTAATTACTCAAACCATTATTAGTAGATGTCTTAACAGATTTTAAAATGATGATTTCATAGGATGTGCATGTATTTGGCTGTGTGTGCAATGCAGAAGAGAGGTTTCCTGAATCCTGAAGGCTTGAGTAAGGTGCTTCAGACTGGGGAAGATAGGCAGTGGATTTTAGACTCAGCCCTGTTTCAGTGTTGCTTTTCTCTCTGGGATTACTCGTGCTCTCAAAGCTGGTCTCCTTGTATGGCTTGTCAAGGATGCTATGTTGGTTTCAAGGGTGACAGAAAAGAACATGAGCCCTCATTAGAGCTCCAGCTACACTGTATGTCACCAAAAGGGAACTCAAGTCTGCACAAAATATTTGGAGCGAGTATAGGCCAATGTAAACCCTGGCCTACATATGACTATATATATGTGTGTATGCATATGCATAATTCAATTTGTATTGATCCCCAAAATCTGATAATCCAACAGTAGTTTTGAGTACTGTACTAGTTTTCAATCTACTGAAAAAGGTCATATAGTACTGTACTGTTCATTATAGCAATGAATTCAGCAAAGCAGTAACAGCATGGCCTTCACTGTCATTAAGGCTAATATCCCACTAATTATTTGCTGTAAAATAGTTTACAACTTTTAAATCCCAAGTAAAACCTATACTTTCACACACAATTCTGCAAACACTTTCATATTTAGTTTACAATTCACTAACAGCACTTTAAAAATGTGCTGAACTAACCACAGCTTTAATTATTGTTCATGATGCCCAATAACATTTTTGCTACTGACCACTGAAATATGTTTCTGTAAGGACTAAGAGGTACCTCACCTCCATGACTTTCCTTAACAGACATTTTAGCATTCCTCCAGGCTACTCTGGGCTGTTTCATCAAGCTTCAGATTCTTCTCATGACAGAGAGATGAGGAAAGCAGGGCGCTCCATTTAGGCTTCAAAACAGCCATGTAATGCTATGTGAAATGCTATGCAGCCATAGTACAGAGTGGCATGCAGGAAGCAAACACACATACATTCATGATCATATCACCAAAGCCTGGCATGTCCATGATAGGTCAATGGAGAAATTCTGTGACAAACTGGATAGCTCTGTGAGATAACATAGCTAGGTTACATTGAGTGCTAACAGGGGTGTCCACTCAGATATTGTATGTGCTTCATTTAATCACTGAAAACTCTAGAAACTATAGTCTGGATCACAGTTACCATTACAGTGTTCAGTTTATCTCCCTAGGTAAGCAAGTGTACCTAAAGTCAGGTGACTGGGACTAGAATCTACCAGCCCCTGTATTCTGTTTTCTCTCTGATCTTTTTCTCAGTGATGTCTTTGCCTAAATCTCCATAAATTAGAAATATCATCAGTATATACTTCCATCGGAAAGAAATCAGGCACATTCAGGAATACTGTGATACTCAGATGAAAGATTTTATGTAGCTATACAAAAATATACTAGCAAGCAATTATTTGCAAATTCATGTTTGCCAGTAGCTGCTAAAAACATATTGTATGAAGCAGATTGGACACAAACAAAGACTGTGATGCTCATCTTTTGATTTTCGTATAAGTCTCTGTGCTGGTTTTTATCTAATTGGAAACTAGCATGTGGTCAAAGCTTCATCTAGCTGCAAGAACCCAAAAACCACCTGAAGATACCCAACATTGTTTACATAAATTACCAAACATGCTGCTGTGGTATTTGAAAAGCCACAAATCTTGTCAATCAAATGAAGTTCTAAAGAGTTTACTGACTGTCACTTTGGTTCTTCATTGTGTCAAGGCAGAAACATTCCGTGGACGCATTTAGAAAGGTTGCCTCACCAATCATTCTGCATGTCACCAATTACTTTGTTCCCTTGCTCAGTGATCTACTAATATTTGCTTAGCCACACTTGCAGTTAGAAAGCTTTTTATCTGGAATTACACACTGGAGCAAGCAAAGTGCAAAAAGCTTTTGTAAACAGTACAGAAGTAATTTCACTGCAGTATTTAAGCCTTAAATCTAGAGCGTGAAGGACTCTGTAGGAATATTAATACACCAGATTACATAAGTGATTTGTGAAAATATGCTTTAGTGCCTTAAGAATATAACTGTAGAAAGCTGTGGTTTCTATCTATATTCCAGTAATGCACCTTAGTATGTGTTCAGTTTTAAGATGCAGTATAATACTTTACTCTGACAACATGAATAGAATATACGAAGTAGATTATAAAGAATTCAGACTTTTTAGAATTTGGCCATTGTTCATGTACCTGGCTGTAAAGTCTGTCTAATTGTTTTCCTCTTGTTTTCAATCCTGGAGTCTGATTACATTCAATGGAACAAATTCAACGTAAGTGGCACACCACCTGCAAACAGAGCAACACAGATTTTTTTCATGCACAGTTGATTCAAGTATCTGTACAATCTATAAGGGAAGGTCAGAGAAGGACAGTTTTCTGTCTGATCAAGAAAAAGCCTTGTCAGAGGAAAAGGCTATGGTCAGCTCTTCTCTCCCACACTGTGATTCCAGCATCTCCAGTTCTTCAGCTGTCTCCCTCATATTCAGAAGTACCATGCCCTTGTTTCATGTCTGTAATGTCTTGTGGCACAGAGAAGCCATCACTGTAATAAACTCTGTAGTATTAAACACCTATAAAATATTTACCACATTCCATATTATTTAAATTTTATTACACCTCACTGTGTTACATTAAAATAACAGTGTTAAACCAGAGTTAAAGAAGAAATTAAAAATTAAGGCACTATTTTGACTACAGATTATTTCCATTTCCACAGGTGAAATGGCAATCTCATTCTTGTTAATCACCATCCCTGGAAGTGTTCAAAAAGCATGTAGATGAGGCCCTTAGTGACATGGTTTAGTGGCCTTGGCACTGCTGAGGTAGAGGTTGGACCTGATGATCTTATGGGTCTTTTCCAACCTAGTTAGTTCTATGATTCTATATTGCTATATTGTCTCATTTCCATCATAATATTCTATGGCTTTAGATGATGATAAAAGAGAACATTCAGTTCAAGCTTAGGTATAACCTGAGACAGTTTGCTGAAGAAATAATCACAAATTTGAACTACAATCTACTAAGCATTATTGTATTTCAGCCTAAGTCTCATTAAAGGTTACCTGCTCTCATTTCTTCCTCTTTCAAAGGAAAAGAAATTTCAGTATTGATAATGCAACATATACACCAATAGTGTACAATCAGTTTTTGAATCAGTTGCCTTTCTCTCATAGATACCCAAAACATTTAATGTTTTATAGTTTGTTTACTGCTCTGTTCAGTTGCACCCAGTTTTGTGCATTGGCTCATTCATAGCCTGCCCTTTTCAGAATATGAAAACTCAGAATCCACTGTGTTTTCTCTCCTTTTATTCTAAGAGAAGTAAAAATTCATTTCATGTAGGTCATTCCTCATTTGTAGGCACTAGAAATTCCTGAGAAAAACTGGGGGGGGGGGGGGGGGGGGAACAAAACCTTTTTTTCTTTTTTTTTTATATAAAAAGTTTTAACCCAAAAGAATACTTT
>JBAFWW010024859.1:3751-26256 GCA_036873685.1 Agapornis canus
GGCACGTCTACAAAGCCAAGCGGAAGGACGGGTGAGTGACCAGCCGGGACCTTCTTGCACCAGCCTCGGGCTTTCCGCCACCCCCCGGCCCCTCCGTGCCCTCCTCCCCGCCCCCGATCAGTCCTGCCCGGCGCCCGCCGCCCCCCGGTCGTGTCACCCTTCCCGGACCTGCTGTACCGCTTGGTGCCGGCGCTACTCTAGCCGCCGGGTTAAGCACCGCGGTTCGCGGTTCGGGTTGTGCTCGGCCCCCGCGGGTCGCTCGGAGCGTGCCCGTCCCTTCAGCGGGGTGCTGGAGTCGGGCTTCGGTAGGGGCAGGTTCCGAGGAAAAAAATGCGTAGTTGAGGAAAACGGGTTTTCTTTGCGAATAGAACAGTAGCGACTTAGTGTTCAGCCTGGCCAACAGCTCCTTAAAACGGGGTTTGATTTTATTTAATGCTTTTGTTTTTGTCTGATTTATTATTTGTAGTCACCATTTTAAGTATTCTCACTAGCTTCCTCTGGAACCTAACTCTGCTGGTCCTTTGGGGGTTTTAGAATGCTTTAAAAGGGATTTTATGTGTGGCCAATTCTCGGTACAGACCTGAGTAAACGAATTTCTTTGCCTAAATGTGTTAAAGAAAGATCTAGCAAACTGTCATTTAGGTTTCTCTTGCCCATGACATGGCATCAGTTGCTGAACAGCAGAACAATAGGAAGTAGGGAGCAGAGGAAGCAAGAGAGGCAGGGGTTGGCTTTGTAACAGGTCCTGTATTTCAAACTACATCCATTTGTTCTGTTGCATTGGTGCTCTGTCTCTCGAGCAAGGTGTATTTTAGAAGTTGAGGTGTAATTTTTTACGGCTGATACGCTAAAAAGAGAACTGTCAAAGCAGGCTGTGGTCAGTCACGGCTGACTTACAGTCTGGTTCTGTTTACATAAGCTTTAATTCTAGAAATGCTGTAGCGGGCACATACAGAAGGGCTGTAATGGTACTGGTTGTGCCGTGTCTTCTCTGTCTGTTAAACATGCTGATTCTAATTGCAGCACAGTTTCTTCAGCATGAATTTTGTTTGCTGCTGTGAGTCAGCTAACCACTTTTCTACTCAAATGTTACACTGGGATCCTTCAGGCTGATCACAGGGGAGATTCTTACCTTGCCTGAATTCTGCTTTTGTTTTCTGTGAGGGAAAGGGGAATGAACTGTTGGGCATGTGATAAGCTATTGCCCCAAGTTTCTTTACAAGCAGGTAGTAACTTTGCTGTACAGCCAGTTGCGGGTTTAGTGCCACTAAGGAGACCTGTAATATGAAAAATAGATTGAGGTACTGAAAGATTTGAGTATGATTCTAATGTTAGTGTCAGGCGCTTTGCAGCATGTTGGACTGCAGCAATGCGTAGGGAATTGCGCGATACTGCTGAAGCGTATATTCCATCATGTTCCTGGTGAAACCATCAGTCTGCTTGATGTTGTTTGGGAGAGTGTGTTTAGAGCTGCTCCTGGTAGGGCTATTTTGAGAAATCTGGGGGGGGAAATAGAGGTGTGTGGTTTATAAAAGGAGGCTTTACAGTAGGATTTCCTCTTGGTTCTTGGGAGTATGTGATTTTTAGATCGTCTTCCCTTCTGGATTACTGAGAACTTTCTCTTTTAAATGTACTGTGTAACTACGCTTGGGCAATCAATAAAATATGTAAACCAGAAACATCCATAGATGCTTTTGTTGCTGATAGTGTACTTGCACATATGTGATCTTAAATTACATGGACGGGATTAGGATTGAAGTTAAAGGTTCCATTTACATCCCTTTATCCAAAGGAGTCAATTAAATTGCAAAAGCAAATATGTAATAACACTTCATTTTCCTGAATCCATGGTAACATATGTATATATGTTGTATCTTGCAGTGGGGAGTATATAAAACAGTCCAGTGTTTATATGCTGTTAGATGAACAAGCTGAAAAATATTCTTGTATTGTTTCAATATTGCCTAAATGGTGTGTACTGATGATGAATAGCCAGCTTGCTTTTTGGGTTGCTTGTAATGCTTGTGGAGCTCAAACTGTCCATAGATATGAAGTTATTCTCTATCTTTTAGTAAATTTTCATAATTTCCCCTTTATAAATTTAAAGCAACCTTTGTTACATGATTCTATTTCTTGTGTTAAATAACATTTTATTAAGAATATTGGGGGAACTTTTTCTGAAGTGACACCTACATACAAATGTCTGAGTGGAAAAAAGAAAATAACTAAATAATTCAGCTTGTGCAAATGTACGTTCAAAAGCTGTTGGTGATAAAAATGCAGTTTAAGAGTAGTCGGAGGTAGTGCCTATAGTATGACTGCAGTCTTCACCTCTTGTTTTTTGATGGCTTTTACAGCTGTCTCTGAGGTGCAGTGTGGCAACTGAAAACCAGGTAGCAGCTGTGTGCCCTAATTGTAGCATGTTAATTGTATGCCATTAAAGCTACATTGGAATGTTCTGGAGGACAGTGTTGTAGGAACCTTGATGGAGCGTAAATCCTTCTAGTAAGTGAAAGGGATGTTCTGTAGACAGTGCTTTAGTGGGCTGGTGAGGGTGTAACCTGGATTGCATGCCTTCTTCCAGCAAAACTGCCAGTCCAGCCCTGCAGTGCCCTTTGCTGTAAGGTGAGGTTTGGGGCCTTGACTGGTCTCTCTTAGAGGATCATGAGGTACAGCTCCACAGACTTTTCTTCATATTAGCTGCCAGACTTGACCCAGCTGAACATCAAATCAGCTGAGTAATGATGGAATGCACAGCAGCTGAGCTTTACCTGGTGCATTGCCTGCAGCAAAATTGCATTCTGCTTGCAAGCTTTTATTTTAATCCTTCTTATTTTGAAATCTGTGGTCTCTGTGGTTGAGCCTTCCTGGCTTTGTATTGAATGGTGCTGTCTTTCATCAGTGCAGTACCTGCAGTGAGCTCTCAAACCTGCTTAGAACAGGGTCTATGTGAGTTGATGGGGTTTATTTTTATAGCAGAAAGGTGCACAAGGTGGCAATTGACTCTAATGGCTGACACTGGGAATGGAATGCAGGCATGGCATGTTGCACATCAGTCTTCAGATAAAGAAGCTGTTGCTTGTCTCTGATAGTAGTAGAATAGTTTGCTCTTTTGTTTTTTTTGTCCAGAAAATGGCAGTTATTTCCTGCATGAAAGCTGCTTTTGTGCCAGTTGGGTGCTCCCTCAGGAATGTTGTTCAACCCAGATATTAACGCTACCCATTTGACTTATGCTGG
The DNA here is from genome assembly GCA_036873685.1 of Agapornis canus. Lineage (NCBI taxonomy): Eukaryota > Metazoa > Chordata > Aves > Psittaciformes > Psittacidae > Agapornis > Agapornis canus. Next base: position 6,989 of record JBAFWW010024859.1, read on the forward strand.
ACTTGGAATATATGCCAGCAGGTTTTAGGTTGTTGGACTAACATACACATTTTATTTTCTTTGTAATTGACTGGATCAAGCACCTTCAAAGCTCACTAGAATCAAGAGCCAGGTATGGGTGGAGGCCTGAGCGCAGGACATTGGGACAGCTAGTGCAAGCCTGGTGCAGCACACCAGGTAGACACTCTCCTGGAGCTGGCAGCATGTGCTGATGCTGAACTGGTGCCCAGTTTTAACGGGATTGATCTTTCGGTGCATTCTTTTGTTCACTCTCCTCTCTCCCTGCTGTTTTATGGTACAGATATGGTCGGAAATCTGAGAGGGAAGCCTATTCAGTGGAGCAAGGCTGTCTGCTTCAGTGGCAATTTGGAATGTTTCCAAATATTAATTTTTCCTGCTTATCAGATGTAGTTTGGATGAGAATAAGAAATTATTGGGTGTATCTAACTTCTTAATTACAATAGCAAAAAATGATATAGTTGAAGGTTTCACATTGTAGTAACAGTCCCTGGTACTTTATTGGAAGCTTTTCTTATTCTCTTGGAAGGAAGCCTGTGTGCTGAGACTGTTGGTGGGAACCAACAGTGTGCAAGCTAGTGCTCTCCTAGTCACACTCACAAACTGTGATAAGTGATGCAGGTCCCAAACACAAGTGCAGTTGGAGGTTTCTTGAAATCTATTTTTATTTCAGCTATTAAGTTCTGTGGTGGAAGTTTTGCTGTCAGTAGAAGGCCAGAATCTTTCATTTGGACATACTGGTACATTGAAATGATGGAAATGTATTCATCTGCTGGATGACTTCTTGCATGCTTCAATCAATCTAATCAATAGCTGCTTTTTTTCTTGAGAGTCCAAGTTGTACAAGAGGCAGAATGGTGGGAAACCTGTGGATGTCCAGTAAACTGCTGGTTTGCTTGCTCTCTAGTACAGTATGTTACAGTTCCTACTTACTGGTTAAAAGGGTATTGCTGGAATGGTGATTCTCTCAAAAACTTTTGTATAAAGAGAAACTGATAAGATCAGGAGTATTTATGTCCTTGGTGGGGAAAAAAGAGAAAGTAGAATGTACTTAAGTTAGATAAAATAATGAATGGTTCGGTTAATATGTAAGATGGGTGCTATTCTTGTTTCACAGTATTTGAAGAGGGGCACATGGAATTTCTTGATTACCAATAAGGACATTTTATTGCAAAGTAGATAAACTGCATCATGGGTTGTCAAAGGCAAAAATAAGTCAAGAGCTTAGTGTCCTGTAATCTTACCAAGAGCAGTCACTTCTGACTGATGTAACTGGTTGACTGTTCTGCACTAGAAGTTAGGCCACTCAGTTAGAAGTCAGGCCAGGCTTTGCAGTGCATGCCGAAAAGCCCACATTTAGGAATTTTGTTATTATTTTTTTGAAACACTTGGCCTTTCATAAGGTTGACACCAGGTTAGTCCCAGTTTGTGTTTATAAGGGTGTGTGTTGACTGAGTTATGTCAGCTTGTAGATGGCTTTATCAGTGTTTATATCAAACTGATTTTTATTGAGAGGTCTGTTGAGTTTGGGTGTGCCGTAAACAGAGGTAATGAATTTGGGGAGAGATTTTATTTGGCAAGTGGAACAACAGGTTTGGACTTGAGCTTCTTAATTAGTTCTGTATGGAGCCTTTGCAGAAGCTGAATCGTGAAGTTGCTGCTGTTAGTTTTCAGTGTAAACTTCCAAACAACTCTTGTCTTCCCTCAGTTTAATAGACATGAGGGTTTTTTTGTTTTGTTTCTCCTGAATGTTCATGTGTGTTGATTTTCACAGTTCTGAACTGAAGCAGTTGGTGCAGATACAGGCCCGCAGAGAAAGCTGCAGTGTGGGCATGCAAGCCTTTGGCTTCTGACTCCTGTCAGCGATAGCGCAGAATTTCTAAATGCCACAGACTTTATTTATGTATGTAATATGTGGTATTATTTTCTTAAAATACATGCCCCGAGTCTCTTTTGGATTCATTACCACAGTAGTTAGAAAGTTCCTAATTAAACTATTATCTGCATAATGAGGTATGCATGCTGTATGGCATGAAGCCTTAAGCTCTTAAATGTTTCTGGTAAACCGCTCGCGTAACTGTCTTCTCATCTGCTTCCTCCCTTTCTCACCTGGTTAGGTGGCTCCAAGCTTTATAGGTTTTTAAGGTCATGCAGTTGTGTGAGTCCTCCTGTAGCCCTTGGACTTTATTTGGTGTGATCTTCTGTTATCTCGTCAGAGATGTGCTGATTTGTTTTCATAGCCTCCAGCAAAGCTGAGTTAGTGTTTCATTCTTACCAGAAGACTTGACAAGTGCAGAGAGGAGGTTGTGGAAATAGTGTTGCAAAACACCAGAGATCTCCATCAGCTTTTATTCTGGACTTACAAATTGGAATAATGTATGTAAATAGAGGGGGCATGTGCTGTTATACTTGATTTCTCGTGAGAGAGTAGTTTTGGAGGGTGCTGATTACAGATAAGGTGCATGTCATCAGAGGATACTGCGTCTGTCCAAATGACAGCAAGCATGATTACTACAGCTCTTGAGTGTTTGGGTTTTCTGTTTTAAAGTCTACTGGAAGTTTAAAACACCAACTGACCCCCCCCCAAAACAACGGAGCCATTGTTGCCATTGGAATCTGAAGAGCTGTAACTTACAGACTGCTGTAGCAGAAACTAAAAAGCCTCTTGTTTAAGAACAGAATTTTAGTTATGCTGAAATTTGGAAATTCCAGTGCAAACCTAAGAAAGGTACAATGGCTCAGGGTTGGGTATGGCAAGGTTGTTCTACCAAGGGTATGCAACAAAAGCCAACGTTGTGGTATGTACTTCACAAGACCTAAAGGTTATGGCACTAATGCATCCATTTTGGCATTAAAAGGTTATTGTTGTGCCACTGTATCAAAATGGTTCTAAAAATCTGGCTTTTCATTGACCTTCCTGACTTACTCGTCGGTGTGCCTGAAATAGTGATAGAAGCAGAGCATTCTGAACATCCAGTTAATAATGAGATACTTCCATCTTCCACCAAAATAATTTTCCATAGATGAGAAGCAGGACAGTAGTTGCAAATGCCTGGGTAGCAGCATTTTCTCAGCAAAATCCTGGGGGTGTGTGGTGTTTGTTTTTTCCTAATGGCTTTCTTGGGAACAGAATTCTTTCTGTCTTGGTTTTGGCTGGGACAGAATTAATGAACCTTTACTGGGGTTCTGTCTCAAGGAGTGAGTTAGGGAGGGAGAGGTGAGTCAAGAAACTGGGTCCTGGAGGTCTGATGGACCAGGAGGGACAGATCTTGGAGCTCTTGTTTCCAGCACTGAGTTTTGAGAGTTGTGATAGAAATTACAGAAAGACTGTATACCTGGCCTGGAAGGAGCCCTTGTGTCTGAGAGCAGGAATAAAATAGTGGCATTAAAGGGTGAATCTGACTTACTAGTTTTGTGTATTTGAATAGAAGTACTTGGAGAACAAAAGTTCAAGTGGGTAAGTGTTAAGTACACACAGTGCAGGTAATTTGCAGTGCAGAGGCAGTTCTTCAGTGTACAGGTTGAAGGCAGATTTTGAGATTAAAGTTTGGGGTTTTTGTGTGTGTGTTTTTATGAAACAAACAAACAAGGGGTAGTGGTGGTGTCTCCCTTACTTTTAAGGGTGAGTGTGAGGAGGCTCTAACACCTTTTCCTGCTGCTACAGGACCTTTGCTGGACTTTGTGGATTCTAAAACAGTAACCTGTTCTGGATGAATATCCACTTGTATTCCTTAACCTTTCTGCTGACTTTAAACATCACTGTTTGTGGTTTCTGTGTGTGATAACTGTTCAGTGGAAATGTGGGTTTCAGATATTTCTGCAAAAACATCAGAAATTTCTTAATTATAAGAAAAACAGGAAAGAACATTAGTTTTATGGCTACACATACTGATAACCTCTATTTCTGAACCTATTAAAACACAGTGTGTTCTGTGGGTGCTCTGAGTCCTTGTATAAAGAGATCTGACATACTAGCTGCTCTTGAAATACTAGGGAATTGAAGTTGGACTTGCAGCCTTGCTGTCTTAGAGAAGTTGCACGGGCTACACTAGCTTTGGTTGCAGTTTCTGTAGCTTGCACAGTACTTGTGCAATGGCATTTATGAAACCTGATTCTTTTTTTTCCTTCTCCCCAAGGCTCTTTGTTTTATTGTGGAATTATCCACTGTCTAAAGGCAAGTTCAGATTGGAACTATGCTAGCAGCTGGGGATGTCTACTCCGATGAGGTAAATGATGTGTTGTGCAGAAGTAACAATCTGCATGTCTTCTGCCAGTCTGCTGCTGTGAACAATCATAGTAACCTATGATCAGCTCCAGTGATTTGAGGTAAAAATGCTGTGCATTCTGGGCATGTCGTGGGGGAAGAGGAATTGACAGTCTTAAACATTTGAAATATAACAAAAGGGCCCATGCTAACAGGATGTCAAATCTCATTCAGAATTCTCATTTTGAGGCTGCGTAAGCCTGTGTTTGATCAATATATAATTGGCTCTCTTTTATGTTTGTTTAAAGTATTAACAAAGCAAGCCAGCAGTTTGTTTTAGAATTTCATACTCAGAATTGTGGATTCTCACTTCATGTAGCTGATGGTAATCAGTTCACTCTCCTCTGTTAATTTAAGTCCTGAAAATGCTCCTTAAGATTTAGTACAGAAAAACTCCTCATCTAAGTTTGTTCAAGTAAGGTGGTGAAGCTGAGGCAGGACCATCAAAATACTTTAGCTTGTTTCTGGTATCCTTTCACTGCAAGGCAGTCTTGAGATTAGAAAGGACTGTCTTACAAGGAGGGGATGAAGTTTCAGTTTCAGGCTCCATCCCACCAGTACTCCAACTCTCATGCTGCTCTTCCCCCCTGCTGCCCTCATCTTTTCTTTACAGGTTTGGCAAGTAATGCTCCGTGTTACTGCTACATGCTGGATGGTAGCCATTCAGGAGGGTTTTGTGTTCTGGCTGGGTAGCCTGCTGTTCTCTCTTGTCTCCTCTGAGGCTCAACAAATGGTTGCTGGGACCTTGTCAAGACCCCATAATAGAACATTTGGGATTACAGCATAGCTTTATTCATAGTTACAATTTTTTGTTTGATACAAGGCCACTTGTGAACTAGTTATTAACTTTTGTGTATTGTAGGCTTCCTATTTGAGAAATGACTGTTTGACTAAATACTTTCAAATACAATACAGAAGCATGTAAAATATGTAGCTTATGTAGGAAAGGTACTGGATAGACAATTGAATATTGTTTCTACAGAGAATTCTACTGATGTTGCTCTATTGCTTGTGTTCTGCATACCCTAATGAAAGACTGACTTAAGCATATGGAGGTTGCTAAAGAGTCCTTGTAAAATTGTATGCAACACTTGAGCAAAGCCGCTATTGAGGCAACAATTTCTATTCAACTGCATCTTAACTACCTTGAGAGTTAAGTGGTAGTATGGCAAAGCATATTGTGTAGTCAGTTTAGAATTTGCAGGAAACGAACTACAAGCCAGGATTAAAGCTGCAGATATTTTCTTTAAAAGACAAAACGTTCAGGAGAGCATAGTTATTTTCTTAACTCCAGATGATAGCCTAAACATCCAAAATTAAAATCAGCCTTATAAAAAAGGCACATTTTGCGAACAGGGAAGAACACAAGTAAAGGTCACTGCAGCAATCTGCTTGTTTTTCAGAAAGCTCTGTGCTGTGTGCTTGTAACACCTTGCATACAAGATGTTGACATTTGAATAAAGGACACTTGAGAGTTGCACTAAAAAGAAGACTTAATTCATTACTGTCTGTGTGAATAATATGTGCAACTGAGAACTTGGAATACAAAAGGATCTGAATGGCAGCAAACCCTTATTCCACTTTGTGTTTCTGGCCAAGGTGTGTTTTCTGGGTGAGGCGTAGCCTTTACCCTGAGATGGGGGAGCACTAACTGCAGGTGTACTTTCAATTACAGTTTGCATTCAGACACTGGACAATCTCACAAAGAACACTTGGAAAGTCAGGTTTCATCAGCCCTGTTCTCCTGGAACTACTGTGCAAGGTGTGGGAGCATAACAAAAGCCACTGGAGCAAGATCTGCCTAGGTAGACTTCAAGACAGCAAGGCAGCAGATTTGTCACTGAGCATAATTTGAATCTTATCTGACTTTTTGTACCTGAACTGCTTGGTGTTCAAGCTCCTTTTTTTTTTTGGTGAATGTCAATCCTGTTTAAGTAGAGTTGAACAAAACAACCCCTCACAGGTAAATGTGCTAACAGTGCTATCACTGTTATGTTAGTTAAGTTTTATAAAAGCTGAACTGGAAGCTTATATGACTCTGCCAGATGAGTGTCAGGTACTGAAGGACTTGAAAAAAAGAGTAGCTATGGCAGCACTGAAGGTGCTATGGATAGAATTCCAGGCACAAATATGGGGGGAGAAGAAATAGCATTAGGACTATGTTTCTATCTGCCTGGCTAGTTTGCCTATATTGTGTGAGATCAGTGAATATACAAAGCAGAAAATACAATAAGGAATGCCTCATTAGCCTTATTTCAGTTAGAGGGATGCCCTTTCAGAAAGAGATGCCAAGACAAAATGAGACTGTGTTTAGCAACTTACTGAAACAGTTAATCAGAGCACCCACAATGGAGAATCCACACAAGACTTGGCCTGCAGTAGGATGAAAGAGCAGATTCAGACTTTTACTCCTGAGGGCTGTGACAAATATGGTGTGTTCTTTGCTCCTGGAGGGATGCTGAATCTGCACAAGGTTACGAAAAGTTCTTCAAGTACCACTTCAGTTAAAAAAGAGAATAGGGGGGTGATGATGGGAGGAGATGACTTCTTAAAACTGAAAGGGCCAAGAAAGTGAATGCTGCAAGCTGCCTAAGAACCATTTTGAAGCTTTGCTAGACTCTGATTAGGTATCACTCTGCAAAACACACTGTAAAACCGTAAATTACTAAAATCTGACATGGTAAAATAGTAAAGGAAGCCCTTCAGAGTGGGACTTCCTTTGAAAAAGACTCCGTTCAAAAATGGAGTCCTCTATGAATGATGAATCTCAAAATACAAAGGTTAATGATGGTAGGCTAAATGTAAAACTGTGTTGTGACATTCTCCCACTCAGCCTTCTGCCCATATTAGTCTCAAACACACATAAAGAAGCTCCTCCCACCCTGAGAAACTACTTGAGAAGGGCATGAAATTCATCTTCCTTTTTGTCTCTCTTTTGCAGTGCACCAGTAGCACAAAACTGTCTGTAGAACCAGGGCACCACTGACCTATTAAGTGTTTAGAAAAGACGAAATGACAGCAAGAGTAAAGCTTTGCATTTGTCTGTGTGTTATGGAAGAACTTAAAGAATTGGAGGTGAAGGAATGCATTAGGGGATCTGTCTCAAACTGAATGTTTTGGGAAGGGGCTGTTTGAACAAAGTCAAGAGCAGTTGTCAAGCTGAGATGTGTTTGTACATCTGGCGGAGTTCAAGAATGAAATAAATTACTACCCAGAAAGTATAACCCATTGCTTTAAATTGGCCTAGTCTTAGAAGGCTGGAAAGGAGCAGTGGTGAGATGTTTTTTAAAGAACTTTTTGGAGGAGTAGGAACTACTAACTAGTAAGCTAAACCAATGGCCAAGAGACTGGATATATGCAAGATGCTGAGGTGGGGAGACAACAGTCTTACAAAATACATTCATTCCATTAAAATCCTTTGACAAAGTTAACATACAGGTTAAGGCAACATAGTATATGTAATCTGTCTAGAGTTCCAAATGGCATTCTATAAAGTCCTCTACTAAAGACTTAAGCTGATCTTAGAGATGGTCCTTCTCTGGATAGAGAAACTGGTTGGAGGTGGCAGTTAATGGTGAAAGGACATTAGTGATATCTCTTGGGAATCTGTGCTGCTCAAAAGTTTTGTTTAGAAATCACTTGCCATCAATAGTTGGGAGACAGTTTTGCTGGTGAGAGTGTTACTTGGGATAGTGAAGGCAAGGAGTGATTGTGAAGGATTGGCTCTCAGTATCACAAAGTCCTTCTCCAGCAAGATACCATACTCATTGATGTGATGTGCTTGAGGAAAATGGTACTTTACTCACACAGTGGTAGCTTCTGAATTTATTATCATTTAAGGAAAAGATTTTTGAGTTTATAATGACAGTTTTGTGAAAGTGCCAGCTCAGTGCAAGTAATTGCTGAGAAGCAGAAAGAATCACAGGACTCACTAGCAGTAGAGTGGAGCGCAAGCATGGTGTCATTGTTGCTGTAAATCCTGTTTTCAGTATTGTATGCACTTCTAATCCATTTATTCCAGGCAGGTTATAATAGACCTAAGGAAGGCCAACAAGGATACTCGGAAATGTGGAGCAATGTCTGTATGAAAACTTCAGTTGTTCCCGTAGACAAAGACTCTTCTGTCTGAGAACGAGGGGCAGGGAGAGTCTCTAAATCCCGAGTGTCATTGAGAAGATAGGAAACAGTCATTCAGTGACTGGATACCTTTATGAAAGAAATCTATTAAGTGCTATGAAATAAGAAAATGTCACCTGTGATTCTATAGCTCTGTCAGTAGTATGTGACTTAAAAAGCTTCTCACCACGAGTTGCTTTTAAAGCAGCAAATAAGTAAACTAAATTTCACAGGTTTGACTTCTGAAAAGTGCCAAAAATAAGTTAACCAATGAGACTATGGTTTTTCTGAAGTTTAGGCACTGTTTGTTGTTTGCATTTCAGAACAGATGCTTTGAAATGCTGCATTGTCTTTATGCAACCTCTAGTTTGTCCAGTTTGTACAAATATTCAGGGGACCTAAGAACAATCTGAAGTGCAGATGAAGTACAGTAGTCTTTTACTGTATAGCAAATTTGCATAGATATCCCTTGGATTTATGTAAAAGTACTGGTAAGACTGCCATGTCCTTTAATAAAACAGCATGGGGCTTTGGGTCCATTGTAGGGTATTGCTCCCCATCAGCTAGTCTCATAGGAATCCTCGTATTTGTGTGGGTTTAAAACTTATTTTTTTAGCTGGCTGTGAAACCACAGTTTTGTGGGAGAAGGGAGGATAAGGAACTTCATCAAATCCCAGGGATTCTGCTTCTGTGCAGCTTCTGTGCTGGAGTTAATTGCAGGGTTAGGTGTGGGGGGTTTATGTATTTTAATTAGGGCCAGCCACACTCCCTGTGGTTTTCACCACCACCAGAACGCTGGGAGTGAAGTGAGTGGCATCTGGCTTTTTCTCCTTTATCTTTGTCACCTCTACCCATTCCTTCATTGCCTTATGCTCTTACCACATATTTTAGTGCTGGTTTCTATACTCCTCGTACCCCAGTGTAGCCTAACAGAATTTGTTAACCCAGGAAAAAAGAGTGTGTAAGTTTTTGCCAAATGCAGGAGGTGAATCATGTCATGGAGGAGTGTGGCGCAGGTTGGAGCTGGTGTAAGGGGAGGGATTTGTTGGCTGGAAGCAGTAAGGCAGAGATGTCAAGAGAAGGCTTTTGACAGCAGCAAATTCTTAGATCAGAAGAACCACATGTACAGTATATCATTGTTTACTTGATTGCTTTGAACTTCTTGCCAAACTACATGTTGTGGTGAAAGGTGTTAATTTAAGAAAAGAGGCACAAAGAACAAAAGGAATAAAGTGAGTCAGTAATTGCCATTCACCACATAGTATAAGCTGTCTCAGAAGCCTTGGTGTTTATTGGCTTGCAGTTGATGGTTTTTCCTCCAGCTGTGGAAATTACCTTCTCTTTACTCACAAAATGGTCTTATTACTGAAGGATTTGTTTTGAAGTAGAAAATATTCTTAGCATAAGCCTTGCTATCTGATCAGAATAATGATGCTGTTCTGGTACTGCGGTCTTGCCGTGTCATGCAAGTATTCTGGGGATGGAAAAGTATGAATGCCTGAGCTAGGCCCTTAATAAACTCAGGTCTGTTAGCATCTTCCCCTGCAGTAATTTATTTGTATTAGCATTTTGGTCAGTAATGCGACTTTATTTTCTTGTAAGTTTAGGTTTGAGTCCATGAAATGTGCATCAGTCACAAACTGTGTTCCTTGTACTTTTCTGTCCTTCTGTAAAGGGTTTTTTTTTTTTGTCATAAAGCACACTGTATCTAAAGTTTGCATATTAAAGTGTTAGCAGGATTTAGTCATGCTGAGGTATTACTTTTCTTCCAGGATAAAATGTATGTTTCTGAGGAGGAGGCGAATAGCAACAAGAGCAGAACTTGGCTTTTCCTTCCTGCTTCTGAATATGTTGTCTTTTACCTGTTTGGTTTTTTTTGTGCATCATGTGCATGTCTTGAAAGGGAAAATAACTCCTAACCATGGAAATGAGTTGAAATGTTACCTTAGAGATGTCTTTATTTTTCTAGGTTACTTACTATTTACATTTAACTATCTTTTCATTAGTCCTTTAAGTTAATCATTTAAATTTCTAGTTCAGTTAGAAATGGACAAACTTTAAGCTAATTGCTGCTTGGCATTTAGACAGTAATGTTATCACTCTGGAAGGCAAGGAGAACAGCAGGGTAATTCAAATGAAATATGAAGTTTTTGTCAACTTCTGTGAGTTTTGTAGTTTATTTAAATTTAATGCTGTGACTATGCAGACACTTCCTAATGCTCACCAAAATTTAGTGTGATCACACTAGGTGTTGATTGAAACTTGGATGGAGATAGCTGTAATCTATGGCACACCCTTGTAAAATTAAAGGCTCTACTGATTAATGGGAGTGGTTGCTCTGCATTGTATGAAAAGGTTTATCCAGCTGTCTTTGACAGTTAACTCCAGCAGATCTTGAGGAAGTGAAGCAAGATGAGGGCAAACATGCAGTGGTGCTTTCCTACTGACAAGATTCTGCTTCATCTGGTATCCAGAACTTCTGTTTTAAGGTGAAATTAAGATTTGAGATTCTGGATTTGCACTGTGGTGTTAACTTGTAGCTGTTTGTGCACTGCTTAAACACAAAGGAGGAGGAACCTAAGGAGATAAAGCATGTGATGCTTCCATGCTTTGTTTTATTCATATTTTTCTTGCTTATCTTAAGTTCAAAGACAGAGAAGTAGTAGATAATACTCCTGTAGAAACATGGAAACAGTCTGAAATTCCGCCTTTGAGAGTGAGCACTGTTACAAGTGTCAAAAACTGTAAAGCATGTTCTGATGCCAGCAGCCTGGCATGGGTGTGAGGTGCTGTTTCTAGTGGCAAGCACGAATATGTAAGAAGCCATGCTACTCTATGAACTGTAGTTATCCACATCTTCAGATTAATTATTGCCAACTGTTCTTTATTCTCTTCAACTCTTCCTAGGAAGTCTTTGCTGGCAGCTTTGTGGAGGAGAGAATAGTTGGGAGCTATTCTTTCTTAGCTGAAATCCTTAGCAAAGTAGCTTGGACTCCCAGCTTTTCTGACTGGGTTGTGTTATTCCTGATCCTTTCTCATTTATTAATACATAAGAGGCTTTCATGACAGAATCTGGGGTTTTATCTGATTTTTTGTCAGATTTCTTCCATGAGAGGAACAAGCTAAAATCTATGATGGGATAAACTTTAAGCTGATTGTAAATACATTTAAATACTCTGGGCTTGAATAAATCTGAACTTTTACAAATAGTTGTGCTTTGGCTATGTAGCAGGCTGTTTATAATAGAGTAATGTTTTCTGTAGGTTTAACACATGTTACTGAACTACTCCATTTTTTGAAATGCTTTTAAGTTCTATCAAATGGAGCAGTAATTTGTGCTAATGTTTAATCTTCTGGTCTGTCTTCATCCAACTTCTTTTAGCCAATGTAACTGAAATGTGTGTTGTGTTTGCTCACAAAACTCACAACAAGTGGCCCTTGGAAAATAAAGTATTTTTAAGAACAATCTCATTTTGGAAATGATGTGCATATATAGATGTATATAAAAATACATAATGCATAGAGCATCAGTAAAAGTAAAATATCTTTCAAGTGACCCCCAAAGAGCTATAAGTGAAGGATATAATTCTGGGGTTTGTTGTTTATATATTTGAAGAAGCCTTTGAGATTTTTCTGTAGCTGTGGTGAGTTTTTGCAGTGAACATAATCATTTCTTTGGTGGATGCAGCATTTACCTGCAGCTTTCTGGGAAAGGTGAGTGTACTGCATCATGTGGACATGGAAAGTTCTACTTGGAAGATAAACTTACTTGGTCCTGAATGTGGGCAGAAACTGCTCTGCTTCTGCTGTGAGTGCTGTCTGCATTTAGGAAACTCCTGTGCTCATCTGAGTATTTGGCAATCCACTTCATCTCACTAATGTGGCAGGCAGCATACCAGACAAAGCGGAATTACTTTTCTACTCTGAGGAAGCTTGTCTCTATGTTAAAATGAGTGCCTTGGCTCCAGTGCAAAGGATAGGAGTGTGCATGGGGACGAAGATGCAGTTCTTTAAGCAGCAAATTGTTATACAATAGCCTGCTTTGAGCCATAACTTCATCCTTAGGTGTTTTTTTTTTTTTTGGGGGGGGGGGGGGGGGGGGTTTTTTTTTTTTTTTTTTTTTTTTTTTTTTTGAAATATTTGTAAAAGATTTAAGTGTATGAATTACTCAGCAGGTTCTGTAATAATGGAATGTCAACAAGATGAAATGGTTATCATTGCATCACTGTTGGCTCAGAATCCTTTTAGGGAATGTTTCATAAGATTTTGCTCTCTAGGTTTATCTCAAGGTATCTCAGGGTCAGTGATGGTACTTAACTGTGTATAGCCTGCATGCATACATACTGTGTGTACTAATTAGTTTGACAGAATGTTTGATCTAAAATATGCTTTCTGGGAAGTCAGATACTTACAATGTCATTTCTCAGCCTTTGTACCAAGTTGCTAGTACCATTTTTTTCCTGTAAAATTTGTTTTCTGCTGATGCATATAATTTTTGCTGTTTGGCTGTTACCCTCTATCCTCACAGAGGCATTACATCTCGTTCTGTCTAGCTTTGTACCTTTAAATGTATGCATTGGTAACCAGTGGGTTTCAGACATGGAAATGTTTTAGAACTTGAAACTTTCTTCAGTCTCAGCCAATTGGACTGTGACTATAAACCTGGGTACACTTTGATGCATTCTTCAATAATAAAGGCTTTATGTCTTGGATGTACTTGCTAAGGTTAATGCTGGGAGGCAGCTTAGTTGCACACAGCTGCTTTCTCCCTGCAGTGGGACGTGAGAGAGAATCAGAAGTGTACAAGTGCAAAAACTCATCTGTTGAGATAAATATAGTTTAATTGGTAAAAGAAAAGCTGTGCATACAAGCAAAACAGAATAAAGAATTAATTTGCCACTTCCTATCGGGAGGCAGGTGTTCAGCCATCTGCGGGAAAGCAGGGCTCTGTCACATGTGATGGTTATTGGGGAGACAAGCACTGTAACTCCAAATGCCCACTCCTTGTCCTTCTCACAGCTTTTATTGCTGAGAATGACATCACATGATCTGGAATATTCCTTTGGACAGTTGGGATCAGCTCTCCTGGCTGTGTCACCTCCCAGCTTCTTGCACACCCCCAGCCCACTCACTGGTGGGGCAGTCTGAGGAGCAGGAAAGACTTTTGACAATGTGCAAGCTCCAGAGATGACAAAAAGAAAATCCAGACACGAAGAGATGGAATTCCAAGTTGTGTCCTTGCACTGATCTAAATTAAATTAAAAAGGAATAGTTTAAGTCTCTCTATAGTAAAAGGTCCTCGAAGTTATGCATGTAACCAGAATTGCCCTGTTTCTTTCCTAGCTAAGCTTTGGCAGTGTTGCCAGACATGGAAAGTGGTATTAGGAATAAGCTATGAAGCTCCTCACAGTCTCAGGTGAATCATAAACAGTGTAGTTTATGGTACAGTTTCTCTTTTTGCCACTTGTGGCCTCTGCCTCACATTACTTTACTGGGCACCTCCAAGAAGAGTCTGGCTCCTTCCTTTACCCCTCATTAGGTAACTCAAGGCAGTGATAGGATCTTTCCATGGCCTTCAGGAAGGCTGAGCAAACCTGGGTCTCTCAGACTGTCCTTATGGGTCATGTACTTCAGGCTACTGCTGCTCTGCTGGACTTGCTTATTATGTCAATGTCTGTCTCGTACTGGAAAGCCTGAAACTGAATGGGGAGATCCCACGTGTGGCTTCATACTGCTGCATGTAGGGGAATAATCACCTCTTTTCATGTGCTGGGTGCACTACTGCTAATACAGCTGAAGATGTGGCTGGCTGCCTATGCTCCAGGGGTGCATTGCTGTGTCATGTTCCACTTGGCTGTCAGGACCCCCAGGTCTTGCTCTGTAAATCTGTTTTTGACCCACTTGTCAGTGTGTCCAGTTATGTGCAGTTATTCCAGACTAGAGATAGGTCTTTTTGCTTGTCTTACAGCTTTCTCAGGTTCTTGTCTGCCCACTTTCCTGTCCATTGAGGTCTGTCCAAATGGCAGCTCAGTTCCTCTGTGCATCAACCCACTGTCCCCAGTTTGGAATCATTGGTTGGATTTGTTGAGAATACCTTCCATCTTGTTGTCCATTTGTCAGTGAACATGTTATATCAGCCCCAGTGTCTGCCCCCAGGGGATGCACTAGTAACTGGCAGCCTGTTGGATTTGTACCATTGATCACAACCAATCACATCTGGCATTCCAATTGATTTTTTTCATTTGTTCTGTAGTTCAGCTGTCCAAGCTCTCTAATTTGGCTGTGTGTGTACTATGTAATCATGTCACAAGGTTTGCTGAGGCCAAGGTAGCATCCAGTGCTTTTCTGTTGTCCATGGAGCAGGTTCTCTCATTGTTTAGGACAAAAAGGTTGATAAAGCACAACTCATCCTTGGAAAAATCCTTGCCAGCTGTTCCCAGTCATTTCTTTTCCTTTGTGGGTCTGAAAACAGCTTCCCAGGAGGGTTTGCTGCATGACCTTTTCAAGGACTTGAGGTTATTCTGGGTGGCTTATAATATTGAGTATTATTGCCCTTCCTAGAGGATCATGATATTTGCCCTTATGTAATTGTTGGGAGTCTGCCATGATCACCATGACCTTTCACAAATGATAGAATGGCTTTGCCATGATATTTACCAGCTCCATCAAGCACCCTTGAAAGCAGCCACCTGGTCACATGGACCTGTCTGTGTGTCCAGTTAATTGAAGTCATCCCTAATTTGGTTTTCCTCTACTTCCTTTCATTAGTGTTGGGAATGTGGTAGTTGGGTGACTGGACTGTGATGTCAAAACCAAAGCGAAGAAGGCATGGAGAGCCTTGGCCTCTTTTGTGTGCTTTGTCACTTGGCTCTTGACCACACCTGCTTTCTGTGTTGGTAGTTAGTAGGTAGAAAATGCAAAAGTAAATGGAACTCCTGGTGTAAGTATCTCATTCTGGCAGGGCTGTTTGGTGCCAGGCATGTGATGTTTGATGAGGAAACTGAGGTAATTATTTCCTTTCAAGTCATCCTTTGAATGGGTGCTAGTCTGCCTGCATCTTGCTGTACTTTCAGAAAATGATGTATTTATTTTGGTGTGTAGTTATTTGCTTTGTATACAGCATTGGTAATTAGTATAAATGTATATAATCTTTCCACTTCAAAAATTGCATTTGTGTATTCATATGCTTCCAAAGAGCTGCTGCTTCTAATAGACTCACTGCCTGTTACATGTGAGTAGGGTGATTTTTCATTTACTTAAAAATATGAGTTAAAAACAAAACCAGAAAGTAACACTGCTGTGACTTGGGGAAGGAGGTAGGGGGTGATGTGCAAGGGTAAAATGCCGTCTCCTGGATGTTGTAATTTGCTGTCATAAGTGTTGTGTGCTTGTACACTAACCTTTAGCAGCGTGTTTGGCTAAGTTCTTCCTTCCATCTTAAATCTACATGAGCAGTGTGTCCAGGCATTTGTTATGTTCGAGTTCAGTAAAATACAGAGAGGAGAGACAAAGAAAACTAACTGCAATGCCACAACTGGACTCTGTGTTGTCTTTCTTTCCATTTGTAGTTTAGATCTTTGCTGTTGAGTGCTATTCTAATTCGTATGAGTAAACTATAATAAAACCTCTGATTCATCCATTTCCTTGTTAGAGGTTTTAAAGGTAATACAGATTTAGTTGTTGGTTGTTTTTTTCTTTTTGCCTTACTTGGCTCCTTAACGTGTGCTAAAGCTTCTGTCCATATTCTGCTTTTAATAGTGAAGATGTGCTACTGTTTGTACAGTTTAGGACTTGTAGTTAGTGCTCATCCAAGTGAGTTCAAAGCTAAGGTTCTGTTCAGCAAAAATTCATTTTCTGCTCCTAAAATCGAAATGCCATTGTTTAATGCATTTTGAGTTAGTACTGCTGAGGCTCAATCACTCCAGCAGCAATAGTGTGAGAGTTGTGCTTGCTCAGGACCTGTTACTTTGACTACTATTGATGTTAATGGAATTCTCAAGGGTGGAGTTAGAAGAACCCACACGTGTGTTTTGTTGGTAACCTTATCTTGTAATTATCAGGATTTTTATGTTCTTTAGGGAATAAGAACTGTAAACAATTAACAGATTCCTTAAGAGTTTTCAGTAGAAGAGATGCTGTGTTTACAGTTCCCTGGGATAATTGTCAGACTGTGGAGCCTGCTTCCTGCAGTTGAGTTTTAGATTTCTTCATTTATAAAGATAGAACTGTTCCAGAACTGTGACCAGGGAAATTTGAATTTGAGAATTTTTAACTGTAATGTAAATTTAGAATTTTTACCACTGATCTTCCTGTTTCAGTACTTTATTCTGTTATTTTTAGTGCTGAATTGAAGTTTAAACTGATAGAGCGATCTGAATAAAGGAAATGGTGTCGGGTTGTGTCAGTCCATTTCTACAAAGTGTGAGATGAAATAACAGTGGGACAGATTATTTTTTAACTGACTTTTATGTAATAAGCCTCCTTTTTCTGCATATGTAGGATATTTTCTCCCACTTGCTGAACATATTTATACTTAAAGTATCCTTCTAAATAAAGGGTAGAAATACCAGGCATTTTAATACTAAAGCTTTGCAACATGCTCACATTCAGTAGGCATCTGTTCCTACTGCTCTTGGTATTTATGTTTTTTTCCAGCTAGGCTGAATGTTTCTTATGGTGCTGTTGTGCTTCCAAATCCAGTAGAACATTAAAAAAAAATACTTGGAAGTGGCATTATAATAATAGCTTAATTCTCTTAAAGATAATTTTTTTTTGGTTAGGTTTATTCAAGCTGTAAAAAGAAAACTAGGCAGTTACACACTTTTATGGTGATTTTGTAGGTATATTCTTGTCATTAAAGTCCAATGGAAGTGAGCTTGCAGCTACCCATTTCTTTTCAAGTTTCAGCCTCTGATGCTCATATTATTTCTCTGAGGAAATGACATTTTTACACAAGGTTATGTTGTTTGCGCATGACTACAATAAACGCTGCTACTTCAGCAGCCCTCTACAAGTGAGTTTTCTTACCGCACTCACAACTGCCTGTTTCTAGTGGGGAGTGTTACTGTGTTGAAGGTGCCAGCCTATTGAAGATCAGGAAAGCATGAATATATTGATATGAAAATAAGCTTGCAGATTGGCCAGGTTTTCTAAGCCTGTAGGTAGGTGGAGAGGCTGCTGGAGTTACTTAATGTCTCATCCCCAGGCAGCAGAGAAGGTGCACAGGTTTTCCCAATGGGACCACTCTGTTAGAAGGAAGGAATTTAGTTGAATTGTGCTCTGTGTCCTACTGTGCCCTTAAAACACAAGCTGCTTAGTGGCTGATTTTGTTACTTACAGAAAATGCTTCTAATGGGGTTCCCCCCTCCCCTCCTTTTTTTTTTTTTTCTTGCTGTTTGCTTTTTCCTGTCATGTCATGACCATCTCTTTATTTCAGACAAGGGAATTGTCTGTATCTTAAAACGATGGGGAACCCATTTGGGATGTTTTATGATTCTATACAGGCTGTGTAGAATAAGCTTGGTGGCTCCTCTTTTGGCTTCTTAACACTTGTAAGCTGTTCTCACTCCCTTTAAAAGCTATACCCCCAGTTCCTGTGGCTCCCAAGGAATTAAACCAAGTTTTACTAAAACAAACATTGCTTGGCTCAAAGGCAAGTAGGATTTTCCCATTTCTGTTAAGGGAAACACAGGTAGTAATGGTGCATGGGGTAGCTATGGCGTGTTACCTGCATTCCTATAGAACAGATGTTAGGGAAGGTTAGGAATTGGTTTATTACTGTATCTCAATTGTGTGTGCACAATTCAGGATTTAAGTCTTGGAAGTCTTTGGTTATCTTTTTCAGGTTCCGGAAGAGAGTGTAATGTGGTGATAAAAATGTGCTTTATCTCTAAATTTTAATTCATTTTCCTCCTTTTTACTATTCTTATATTTCATCTAAACTGCTTGGGTAGGTCAAGGACAGGGCAGAGGCTACTTGCTCTCATTTCCTGTGTGCAGCACCTGGGGAGAGCAAGGGAGTGAGCAGCTGATTCTCCACAGCCCAAGCTGTGGACGGAGCAAGGCTGGGCATGGTGTCTCTGGATCTCAGCTCTTAACTGACTTTTGATGTGAGAATGTTAATTTTATGAGACTTATTATTTCATCCTTTGCTTTGAGGAGACCAAGTGGTATGTTTCTTCTACCATCCCATTAAATTTCAGTGTTAAAGCAGTGATGGTGAAAGGGTTAACATGCACAACTGAAAGTGTTCTTTGTTTTGTTCTAGGAAACAGATCAAGTATTTTTTTCCTTTTTACTTTTTTTTCCCCTAAATTTCTCCAGAGAAACTCTGCCATCTGGCTTGGAAGATTTTTGTCCAGACTTAATTTGGGAAAAGTTTGACCAATTAAAAATAGTTGGGCAATCTTAAATGCAGAGCAAGCTTCACTGTAGGCAGTGATACCAGAAATGCTTACAATGGTGCTGTTTGTGCAGTATCACCTCCTGTCACACTGAGTTCTCCTTCAAATAACTTGAAATCTAAGTAGATGAGCAGCAGGGCAATGAGAAGAATATTTAGTTCAACCCATTTTGCTCCATATTCTGTTGGTGATAATGCTTGTAACAGTATTAGTTGTGTGGTAGCACTTCTAATAAAACAAGGGCCACAAAATCAAGGAATGGTTTGGGTTGGAAAGGACTTTTAAGATCATCTGCTTCCAACTCCCCTGCCATGGGCACGGACTCCTGACACTGGACAATGTTACCCAAGGCTCTGTACAACCTGGCCTTGAATGCTGCCAGGGACAGCGCATTTACCACTTCTTTGGACAGCCCATTCCAGTGCCTCACCACCCTCACAGTAAAGAACTTCCTCCTTATATCTAAC
>JBAFWW010024863.1:0-16921 GCA_036873685.1 Agapornis canus
TTTTTTTTTTTTTTTTTTTTTTTTTAAATTTCCATCTTATATTGTTTTTCTCATCAGATCTTCCTGTCTAAAATGTTCTACCAGCTAAACCTTTTTTTCAGTATCCATACTGACAAGTCTTACTTTAGTTACAGTCAGACAGCTTGGTATCAGCTGTCATTGATATTTACATTTAAGAAACAATGGCATTTTCATTTAAGAAACTAGAAAACCACACTTGAAAGACAAAAGCAGCATTTTAGTACCTGTTGGATTACCATGTCTTTACACAGAGAAAAAAATATCCTGTTTTGTATTCCACCCTGCTTATTTTCTCTCAATTGCACATTCATACATCTCACTATGTTTTATGGAAATATGAATTTTAGATTAAGAGATTTACCTGACAAGTGGGGTGATTTAAAGGCTCCCATGAGCTCAGTGTTGCTTTCCTACAATTTTCACCTTTTGGTATCCCTTCAAACACCATTTCATAAGTAAGGCCAAAATTCTCCCAGTTTTGAGGCATGCTCAGTTGCAGCTACTCTTGTTATCCAGAGATGTCAGGAAAGAAAGAACTTGCCAATTTTAAAACTGCCCTGTGGCTGGAGTGTCTGCAAAGGGAACCACCTTCTGCTTTGCCTTTGAAACTAATTGTAACTGTGGAAAGAAAGCAAAAATATTTCATTTGGAATATGTGGACTGTTACAGTGTGGCAGAGTCTACGGAAATGGAAAGGTTGGTGTGTATTGCCATCCAAACTAAAGTCACACCAATTAACATTTCTATGTGTGGTTTAGTACACTATTATGCTGCAGTAAGTTCTAAGAAGCTCCTAATAGTACTTTAAAACATACCCTAGTGAACACTTTTTTTGTGACCTTCAAAATAAATTAATTCTATATTTTCAGCTGATGAATCTTACACTTTTTCTAGACCATCTATAAGACCAAAACTACTTGAATGATCATTGTATATCTGAAAGGGTAAAACCCACCATAAATTCAATATATTTGTAAGAGTTGAAAATGTGCTGGTTGCAGGAAATAAGAAATACTGTGGATGATGTCTTTATTCTGACATTATAATGCATAAACTGCATGTTGTGTTAGCATAACTATAGTTATTATAACTATAATCTAAAACCAACAGGTGAACAATTTACTGAAAACAAATGCTATTGTTCTACCATCAAAGTAATTATAGTTCAACCTTAGTTCACATGGATCTGTCCTTGGGCAGTGAGGAAACTCAGAAATTTCTCTCAGAGTGTTTCCTTATTCCTAACTCAGAACAAGTCTAAAACACATACTATTTGTCTTCAAACTCTTGTACCAACTTACTCAGGGACATATTGTTTGAGACAGCACTTGTTAAAAAGAAAGATTTCCTTTCAAAATGGAATTCTACTTTTTAGATCCTAAAAGGTGAGTCATATGAAGGTCTGCAAGCTAAACTACCTTTCTTTGCATTGAACATGATGTAGATTCTGCTTCCATTTCAAAGGTTTCTTACATAGAATGAAACACCTATATTCTTTATGGATGACACAGACAGAAAAAAAGTGTTAAAGTTGCAAAAAGATACAGGTCAAATAGGTTAATACTGTTAAAAACCTATGAATCTAACTAAGACATAAATTAAAAGAATGGAAATTATAGAAAACAAATGAGGAAAAGACAAAAAAAAAAAAAAAAAAAAAAAAAAAAAAAAAAAAAAAACCACCAAAACCCAAAAAATCCCCAAACAACCCCAAAAGGCCAACAACCCAAACCAAATCAAACCAACCAAACAGAAAACCTCAACAAACCAAGAAACACAAAAAATCAAACCACTGTATAAGAAAAGTTTTTTCTTCATGGCTTGTTGCTGTCTTTTCCAGGTATATAAATGTAAGACATATTTGTTAATAATCTGGTTTTCTTTTTATTAGCCAGCATGTTAAGATTCTGCTGGCTACTGAAATTATGTAAAAAACCCACCACACCTCCTATCTCAAAGGGATGATTACATTTTTTTTTTAAAGAGGGAGACTCCTAATAGGCATTTGGGTTTCATTGGGCTGTACCATACAGGTAAAGAAGGTTACACGTTGTCCCTACTCAGTAAAGTTTCCATTTCCATACACCTAGATGGACATTTCAAGGCAAAGAATCAAAAACAATTTGACAGAAATCACCTATGATGAAACTCATTCATGGCCAACAGCAATGGTAGTCAAAACTGCTTAATACCTTAGCTAATAATGACAAAGAACAACAGGTTCTTATGTTTTTTATGTGAACATTAGTGACATTCCTGAGCTACTACTGGCCTTCTAATCAGAACTTATGATTTGCTATGTCCTCTAGACACAGAATGTTTGAGGTTGGAAGAGACTTCTAGAGCTCGACTTATCTAACTCCTTCTCTCAAGCAGGAAAATGCTCAGATGGCTTCCAAATATCTTCAAGGAGTGCAACTCCACAAGCTCCTTGTACAACCTGTTCCAGTGGGGGAAGATTCTGAGAACAGGCTAAAATTTATTTTTTCCTCAAATGTTTCTTATGCATATTATTTAATTTTAAGAAATAGTTCAGAATGATAAATTCCAATTTTTACTTTATAAACAAATTCCAAAATCAAAATTAAAAAAAAATGTTTATTTTTCTTTTTATTAAACAAGTATTGTGCTGTGTTGCAGTTTAAGCCAAGCATATGTTGCTACAGATGCCCATTAAAATATTGTAGATTTATGGTTAACTCATAGCTCATGATGATTATAAACCTTCAGTTGTTTAGGAATTATTTTTTTTTTCTGATATGGCAAACAATTTTCAAATTTCTTCCTTTTATTTTAAATATCTCTATCCATTTGATCCTTTCTTGTATCACTTGTGATTACAGATTAAAAGGTACAAACATCTTGCAAAATACCTGTGCAGCAAACATTCAGGAAGGGCCAAACTGAGAACTGCTGCTAATTTATGGTGCAAACAACATATGTAGTTTGAGTAGAAAACACAATGGTACAAATTGAAATGAAACTGGATCCACTGATCCAGTCTTGGATTTTTCACACTAGGAAATGCAAAAGATGTTGCATTTTAAGCCATTCAGAGGAATATGTAGTCATTTCCCATCTTCACTTCCACCCCTGTACTCTGTTTTTTTTCTGGATCCAAGGCCTTCTTCCACTTTTTTACTGATTTTTTTTTCCCCACTGGAATGGATTGTCCTTATGCTGGTTGACCTCTTCTACCTGCTGTGACAGTCCACAGGATCCTGTCAGACAGATACCCACACAAGATGAAGCCCTCTGTCCTTTCCCATGCACCCCTTTTCCTACTCCAAACTTCACATAGGTTGGTGGAATTCCTGCTGAAGAGGTAAAGGGTTTCAGGACTGTTATTAAAAGAAATCTCCAAGGTGAATTATTAATAACTCTGACTATGAGCCACTATCACATTTTTACTTAGAGGTATGAAAGTTCAAAACTCTAAAACCTCCTGCATTTTTTACTTCTAACTTCAAATTCATGTACTTGCAGAAAATTTAACCACATAAAAAAAACTTTGGTTAATGAAATTTACTCCTGATACAGCTGACAAAAGTGAAACCTCATTGCTGGACATTAAGCTACAATACTTTCTAAATGTAAATGATGTGGATGTTTCACTTCAGATTTTAGAAATAACAAAAGATATTATAAGCATGATTTTCAAACATTAGCTGTTCAAAAGGGCAGTTCCAGCTCCAAGGCCAATCTCATTAGTTAGAAACGAAATGAACAATAAAATGAATGTTTGTCCCTATTTTAATAAGAGGTCAATTGAGCGCCAACTTAATTTCTTACACCTCTGCACAATGGCATTAGTTAGTGAAATCAGCCCATGTTTAAGCTTGGATTCAGTTATTTTAGGCATTAGTGTCTTTCTGACATCAATGAGATGCAGGCATTTTAATCTCACTGAGATAATTTTATAATTCAGAGACCTATCAAATTTCCAAGTTACATAGCTCCAGATTCACAGTATCTGAATTGATAGTGAAATATTTGCTTTGGTGTTTTCAACTTTGAGCAGTGCAAGATAATAAATTTTTCTGATCATTCTCATGGTTCCTTGTATATGACAAATAAAAAGATCTAAGTGGCCAAGTGGAATGTGCCTCTGGGAATTAAAACATACCAATCTCAGTTGCATGGTCTGAATTTCTAGATCAAAATCCAAACCAAATAATCTGCTTCATTGCACTGCCAGCAAAGCAGCATTTTTTCTCTTAAGGGTCTCAAGCAAGATGTTGCATTGTCTACGTCCTGTGAAAGTCGAATTCTAATAAACTGTTTTACCTGAAGAAGTCAAAACTGGCAGTGAGTTTACACGAAGAAGTCAGAACTGGCAGTGAGCTCCCATCTTAACATTTTTAGGCAATTGCTTTTTAAGTTGCCTAATCAAGAATATCAAAACAGGAAAAACAAATTGCTGAAGGAGACCGTCAAGTTAAAGCTGGTATGCTAACACACTACATTAAACTGTTAATCTTTCTCAGTCTTTGAAGCTGCCACACACCATAGATCTGAAAATTATAAAACTACATTTTTGATCTGAAGTCTACAAAGCATTAACAATCCTATTTGTAAACTATGTTATGCTGCATGCCCATCCATAAAGAAATACATGCATTTTATTTGTTCCTACCCAAAAAATGAAAGGAAATCTGCCTGGCATTAAAATATATGATATTCAAGTATTTTCAGAGAAATCAGAAGAATTAAAAGGGTTGTCTGTCTCTACATTCACGTCGTTCAGTTTATCAAAACAGTTTATCAAAACAGTTTTCTCACACTTGTCACCATTTTGTAGCACCATAGCAAGAAAACTGTATAGAGGGTAAAAGGAGAGACAGAAAAAGGAAAGAAGCGGTATTTGCACAGATAAGTGGAAAAGTGGCTAAGAAGAAAAAAAAAAATGGTAAAAAGATCAAGAAATAGAAGCAAGATTTGAAACAAAGGAGAATTGAGAAAAGAGAAGAGATTAACGTTACTTGTTATTACCTGGCACTAAACACAAAAAAATATTGTCTCTGCAGCAGAACAGCAAAAGAAGAATATAGTAGTAAGGAAATAAGCCAGAGGGACTATGCTAATAAAGAGAACCACTAAATGCAAATACAGTAGAACAAGACACACTAACGTAATTCCTAGTTAAATCCAACATTTCTGTGAATAACAAGCTCATTTTTTATAAAATATTCATAATGTAATTCCTCTCCATTACGTTTCTAATGGGTAAAATTTCTAGCTTGCCAAAATGTCAAATATAAGAGAAGATATCTGCAGTAAAACAGCTAAAGCCCTTTAACACACAAATGATCCCAAAGCTCTTGAACCACAGAGGGCTTACAATGGTACCTCAAAGGATTTTATAGCTTTCTGAACTTATGAATGCTTCTATTGGCACTGATTTTACAGTTACTAGAGTGCCAAAAAAACAGGCTGAAGCAAAGAGAGGCAGGAAAAATTCACTTCTCTTTATATTGTCTATCTAGAAACACTGCCAGAACAGGGGAGAAAAGGCCATTTTTTCCTAGAGGCAACACTGAAAACTGACACCAGTGGATGACTGGTGGTGCTGGCTCTTGGAGAATACCTTTGAGGTGTCTTTTTAATGACAGGTCTCAAGTACTGGCATTGTAGAATCATAGAATCATATCATCAGGATTAAAATTAAAGCAGTATTTCCTTGGGTGTTTTAAAATTAAAGTTGTTAGCCTGGGATTCCACAAGCCTGAATTTGGTTGCTCTTAATCAGCATAAATGATTTACTTAATCTTTCTAGACCTCAATTCCTAAAAATTAAATCTGGAAATGGTACTTGGCTGTCTCCCCCCTCCACCTTTCTGCCTTCCACCCATCAACTTTTTCTCCATACCCTTTCTTTCACTAACCTTTTTTTATTACTTTCCTTTGGTGCTTCCTTTACTGAATCTGAGATTTCTGCTGTTCTGTGGCTTTAACACCCTAGCAGATGCTTCAGCTATGTAACTGGACAAATAGTAATAATGACATGGCCTCATTTTCCTGCCTCTCTGAAAATAAACAGAGGCACGTGCATTTCCCTGTGTTAAAGTGTGTCTTCTCTGAGCTGCAAGGGTCAACGCTTTATCAGCTTGGGGTCATCAGCCCATTACACCTGATTAATGGAGCACTCACCAGAACAAGGACATTGTGAATGCTATGTTAGAGTAGTTATATTAGCTTTCTGAAAACCTTCCAAGCTGTGCATTAAAAGTTGACTAATAAACAAGAAATGACAACCTCATGGGAAAAACACCTTTTTTTCATTATGCCAGAATGAAGAGCAAGTATCTAAAAGAATGAAAAAATGCACTACCTTATTATACCTTTTAGAGAGTACAAATTTCACAGTGCCTGAAGTCTGGCAAGCAGATGAGATAGTCAAAATCATAAAAGAAAGCAAGATGGAATATGCCTGTAACACCTTTCATTAATCCATTTCTTTTAAATCAAGGCACAAGTATTTAAAGGAAACTGAGACAAAGATTAACAGGAAGAAGAGCAATGATGTGCTATCTATATTCCTCTTCTGCTATCCAGAGTTACTATCTCCCTGCTTCACACAAACAGCAAAGAAAAAATAGTTGGTTCTTGTTGCGTTTGCAGTAGATTATCATCTTAGTGTCAACTATAAGCCAGATCACTGGAATATGTGCTTTTATAGTGAACCAAGCTCATTTAGGTGATTACTGTTCCTTAACCAGAATCCTCCCATCACCTCTTTACCATCACAACCACCATAATCCTTTTCATTGACTTCTGCCAGACTGATCAATGTTGCCTGAATTTGGGAAAAGCTGCACTACAGGCTGCACCAGCAGGTCTGGGAAAGATGAAATCCTGGTGGTCACCTGTGATAAACTCTTTCCTGGCCCTGCTGTTGGGTACAAGTTACTCAGTCCTCTTTTGTTTCCTCTTTGTTCTCAGAAAAACAAAGGCAAGATTACAGTTTTGACAGCCACAGAGAATGCTCTCCTAATCTGTTTAGTTAAGATAGCCAACAAGCAGGGAGATAATATGTCAAAGTTTCTCTCCCTGTACCACTTTTTCTTAAAGGCTCCCAGAACAACTTTGTTCTATAGATAACCTCTAGGTATGTCAAAATAGTAGGCACATTATTAAAAAAAAAAAATACAAACCAAACCAAAACCAAAATCACAGACAGAATAAAAAAGCAATAAAAGATTTTTAGCCCTTAATTTAGTATCAGTTTTATTTATCTTACTTGCAGTTCACTTCAGGAAGTTTCTTTAATGCTCTTCTCTGAAAAACAGAAGAGAGTATGTTCTTCATGTCCCTAATCTGTCATAGTACAGAGTGATCTTGATACCCTGTTCCCTGCCTAACCTTATCAACATATTATATGAAGTCGTCATAATGTATGCTTTAGAACTGCACAGTATTTTATATCCAGTATAATTTTTTAGAGTAAATAATTTTTTTTATTTTTTTTAAAGAGAGCGGTCCTCAGTGCTTACAGTTACTCCTCTTCACAACATTCACTGATAGTTTACTAGTCTGTGAATTCAATTCAAACTTCACAACAAACTGTATATGAGTGTTAACTTCTGGATGTCCCAAAGCAGATCAAGAATCAGTACTCACATAACAGTCACCTTGTCTACATCTTTGCAGCTGTACAATGATAGGTGAGAAATTGGTGATACACAGTTCTGCAGAGCTGTGCAAAATAAGGAATTTCAATTAAGTGCATGCAATAACACAGCAGGAAGAATATGACCTGAGCTTGGGGATTCCAACCTGAGGTTATCTTGATTAAATGTCTAAATAGTTGGTACGTGCATAGAATCAGGATTTTCCTGTTATCATGCTTCCCTGTTGATTTTCAGGTTAATAGTGCCATCTTCCCTATTTTGAAAAACCATTTGTTGATCTGTGTAGTGGATTTGAATATAATTGAAAAAAAATATCCTGCAGTCACGCATAGGTCAGAGAACTAGGGAAACACAGATAGGTTATTTTATCCTTCATTACATGCATGTGATTTTTTTCTCTCCTTTGGGAAAATTCATTGAATATTGAATACTGTCTTTCTCCATTTGTTACTCACTAACGACAGAGGATTGTGTAGCTCTTTTTTCTGTACCATGTTTTTTTTTTTTTTTAATATATATTTTTCCTTGTTCATTGGGTTTGTCAAGCAGCTATGATTTTCTGGAAGTTGTTAAAAAAAATAAAAATCAGTACTGGATTTTACTTGTTTCCTTTTTTGTTCTGATTCAGAGATAGAAGAGAAAATTTGGTTTGACCAGTCAACTGATTTAATTATATAGACTATAATGGTGATTCATTGCACAGTAGTGGTTTCTGTAGCACGTATATGTTCTATTTGCCCTTAAGGTCATCCCATCATGAAGGAGTTTAGCTCATTATTCAAAATACAAAATGGAGTAGTTATATTCATTCTTCTCCTTACAATACACACTTAGTGGCTATATCTGAGGTCACCCCAAGTTGTCTTAAAACTTGTAGAGTGTCTGAAATACCTTACAAAACACAAAGAGCATTTTTAATAAAACTCATGAGCTTTTAATTCCAGCATATGGGAAATCTACAGATGCTCAGATAAGATGAGACATGCACAAGCCCACCAGAGTTCTAGAAAGAACAGAGGCAGTGTTCAGATGGTAATGAATATATGTTTCATATTTTTTTTATTCATATATTTTGACCGTCTGTATCTCTTAGTAGTTTTTTATTTCTGCTAGAATCCCTCAAAAAGTCGAACGAAGGTTTGTTTATGATAGGGTGTAAGCAGAAGGAACTTTGGCTCAATCATCACTCTTGTCTCCTAATAAAAAGAAGAAATACTAGGAAAAAATTTGGAAAGAGAGAATAGCTCTACAGGAGCTTTCATTTCTTAAAAGTCCTTAGCTACTTCTTAAGATATACCATCTGTGGGATGTGAAGTTATCAATGGATAATAACCTCCAGCTGTTCTTTTAAAAATGTTAAATGACTTGGCATTTTAATATTTTCTGTATCAATGCAACGTGCTAAAAAAACTTTTTGGAACAAAATCTAACAAATTTGTCCCCAAAATTAGTTGATTTCTAACACTTCCTTCAAAATCAAATAGGATTCATCCATTGAGATTAACTCTCAGAACGTATATGCCTTGACACTTATTTACTCAAATGCCCTATTTATCTTAAATATAATACAGTCTGAAAGTGATGGGTAAACAGTAACCAAAGCTAGAAGATTAAAGCCAACCTTTCAAGAACTGGTCAGAAAAGAGGAGAGAGTGGAGAAATCCTGTTAACCTCTTGCTAAACAACAACAATTGTGTTACTATGTGAAAAATATGTCATGGAACTCATTCCTTAAGGATATTACAAACGTCAAATAAAAAGGTTTCCTTTCTGCAGTCAGTGCAACCCTAAGCCAACCGCTGCTTAGATGAAAGTATGCAATAATGGCATGATCAGGTTTTGATGACTGAGGGGTAAGTAGGAAATCCGATCTATGGCATTATAAATTTTACTTCAAGAGGCTCTCTTTTCTATTAAGAAAATCTCTTTTCTTCTTTATGAAACAGAAGATAATGAATTGCTTAAAGGATTCATCACTGAAGTTCCAATTTATCAGTATGTTTCAGATAAAATCATATTTTAATTCTTATGACAGCATGCTCTTCTAGGATTTCAGTTCTAGCCCTTTGTACCAGTTTTTCCTGTTTCTTGATCACAGGGTTTTTTTTTTGTTTTGCTTTTTATTTATTTATTTATTTATTTATTACTGTCTTTAAAGTAGGTTTATGGAAATATATTTTTTCCTTACTATTTACCTGTAATTTCTTCATACTTGAGACTTCTTTAAACCAATATGCTATAACATATTATTTTCTTTCCAAGATCCTTTTCCATTCCACTTGTGTATTTTGAACTTCAGGAACCATTCAACCTGTTGTCATCCGTTCTGTGAACAACTGAAACACATCTCTCCAAAAGGGTTCAAAAGCTTACCAGTCGATGTCCTTGTGTCTTAGGTTTTTGGAAATCAATTTGACATAATGAAGACTAAGAATTTTTTATCTACTTGTATGCGAAAATAAGTATCACAAAAATATGTATCACAAATGTATATATATGAACATATATGATAATGTGACATTTCAGTACTTAAAATGTTGTCAAATACTGGATCTTCTTTACATGGAAATTCCATATATATATATATATATATATATATATATATATATTCTAAAAACACATAGAATGAGTACATTAAACTAAAACCTAGGTCCTTGGTCTCACCCTGCAACCACATGCTCAAAGTAAATGTAGACACTTGATTTCGTGTGCACTTTAAGTTACAAAGGTATTTGCATACTGTACAATTATCACTTTCACTGCTTTCTGAATAAGTGAAGATTATGTTTTCCAAGTTACACTTAGGTGGTTTAGGACCAGCTAGAGATAAATAATTTGGAATGAGCCATTTACTTTTAAAAATATCACCTCTTTTTCAAAATTTTTTTTGCATGTCAGCTACTACTCTCAAATATTCATTACGCAAAATTACTCACAAGATGATTTCTGCTAATGACTCTGAATTTCAACTTTTTTTTCAACTTTTCAGAGAAAAATTAATTTAAAATCAGAAAAATATTTAATGTGTTACCTGCTTCTGATTGGACACAGAAATAATGCAAGATTCCACATATTTCTTGAAATTTCTGCAAGTTTTTAATATAGAACTTGGCATGTTTTCACTGAAAACACTTATCTGTCAATTCTGTCACTTGTATGAGCTGCCAAACACCCACATATTTTCTGGTTTTATTGCTCATTAATTCATAAAAGTCCTCAGATATATTAATTCTTTGATATTTAAAATTGTTCTGTATACACCTATTAATGTAATTAGTGTACAAAACATAGCCTTAAATAAAACTGTAGTAGCTTTCTACTGCTGCGCTTTTTAGGTATTCCTAGGGAGAACATGAATTCTGTGGTTTTATTACCAACATTAGTTGAAAAATAACCTTGAGGCTGATCAGCCTGGTCTATCTCTGCCTGAATGTATCTCTTAGCTGGAATGTGTTATCTTCTAGCTCATCTGGGAAGGCTTTGCTAAATTCTTGAGTGTGAGGCTCCACTTCACATATTGCCCAGCCTAGCTCTTTCCACAGTAGTTCAGGGACTCATCCACTTGCAGCAGACCTTGGCACATTAAGTTGGTCAGTTGCACAATTTTCCACTTAACACAGCACAGAGAATTAATTTTCTTTAGGGTTACAAATAGTTTAGATGGGGAAAAGTTGTTTGTTTTTTTTTTTGTTTTGTTTTGTTTTTTTTTTAAGTACACCTGAGTGAAAACAACTGGATGTAAAAAAACCCCACTGTTCCTGTTGTTGCTCAAAAACGACTTCAATAATAAAAAGAAGAAGGAATAAATTGTATAGCTGCTAGAATTAAAGAATCAAACAAAAGCTGTAATTCTTTCCATTCGGTCAGCGGAGACCGAAGTCTAGTCTTACAATGGGTGAAGGCCTGATGGATCAAGAAAGGGCAAAGCTCTCAAATGAGAGCACATATCAGGGTTCTGGAAATAAGGACATCTGTCAAACCATTAGTTTCAGAAGCAAAGTTATTGCCAGGATACAAGACAAAGTGCAAACATCCAGACAAGAAGCACGGTTTGACACAAAAGCTGTTTATCACAGTCAATAACTATTCAAAGAACACCTCTTGCTGATGATGATATTAATCAACAGTCACCCCAAGCACTAGCATATATGGTTACTGCAGCTCAGCTTTAGTAAAAATAACTGCTAGCAAGAATTAGTTGAAGGCACTTAAGGGCAATCCCACATGTTTTGGCTAGTCCAAATTCAAGCCAATTTGGTATCCTAAAGTAGCAGAGCTGTTCATTGGATATATTGTATATTGGTTATATAGACTCAATAGACTCAATTCCACCACAAATAATTGGGCAAGTATCAGGAATGCTGTCAGATAGAAGCCGAGCTAAAATACTAACCTAAAATAGTGACTAATACAAACTACATGTTTGCAGTTTTAATTGCAAAAGCTTACAAACTGTAGTAATTTTATACAATGATAAGGCAGGCAGAAATGTGTACCTTTTTGTAAATTGAAATAAGCTTCATAACATTCGTATCCTGAATATCGAAAAACAGTGATTTAGGATCTTTGGAAGCATCTTACCGTGCTAGTACCTTGCTCTATTTTCCAACCTGATGAATAACATCTGTATGATCTTGTTCTCTTGAAAAATTGTGTGAATGATAATTTCAATTCTAATAGACAACTGGGTAGAAAAAAGTATTAGGAAGTTACAGAATCCCTATTTACAGCATCAAGAAAAAACAACTGTCAAGACAGAAAACTGGACTTGTCATGTCACTGAAATCTTCCTTGAAGTCTAAATAGGGAGTGGAGAGAACTTGGAAGAAAAAATAAGTAAAAATGTTGGTGCTCTAGCTTTCTTCAACAGGGACAAAAATAAAACTAGATTCTGGAGGATTCCTATTCCAGTCCTATTTACTGATCAACAGGCAAGAAGGAAGACCTTTAATGGAACAAAATCCCTGGTAGTAGCAAGACAAGAGCAATATATTACCTGACATTTTAGAAACAAATATGAATGAAACTTGCAAAGTGCAGCAACAAAGTAAACTGGGGGGGGAGGGGGGGGGAGAAAGAAAAAGTTGAAGGTGTCATTAACATGGGAAAAATGAGACATCTAAATAATTGCAAAGATTTAGGAGAACAAAATTAAACGTGCATTAGTCATAAATAGTAACAGCCTACAAATTACTGTGGGTAAAAAATGTTTGCAAAAAACAAATAGAAAACCCCATACTAAAAGTTAGCAAAATTATTACAGTTCTTTCACCATTTCCCAACTTCTATAGGTATTTCAAAGCAAAGACATCTAAAAAAAAAATATGTTGTGTGGTGAAAACTTAGTGACAGTAAATTTCAAGAAATTGATTTTAAGATGACCCCTTAGGAGTAAATAATGAGGCAGGAGACAAAGATAAGAACAGTTCTCATAATACTGTTTTCAGAAAAATTGTGACAATGTTTTTTATTTTTTTTTTTTAAGTAAAAGTAATTGAAGCTCTGAACACATACACTTTTAAAAAGAAACATATAGTGAGTTTGGTTTTAGTATACAATCTTTTTCTCTGTAATTCTTTTCCCATCTCCCAAGGCAGCTCAAATAGTAATTAATCTTTAGCTTTGCAAGACATAAAAATGTTGGGAAAAAGGAGCAAGTCTGCTTGCACATTTTGTAATTTGATATGTAACTGCCCAATGGGGCTTTTACTACAATGCATGCAATAGATAAAATTAATCCCTACAAGTACGCTGTATTATTTGTTCAAGTTACGAAAATTGATCTCAGCCCTCTGGAGGCAAACCAGAATTACTGTAGTGAAAGCTCATTCTGTAGTGAAGAAATCCTGACAATACTCTTCTCCCTCTCTGTTAATTGTGCCTCTGGTTGCAAAGCTCTTGATCAGTCTTTCTTGCTTTTGTACAAGTTTTTTTTTATAACTGAATTGCAAACTGCTCACATGCCTCCTCACACCATTTCTCTCTTTTCCCCTGATGGGATAAGAAGCCTTCCATGGCTTGCAATCTGTGACTGTAAACAGCTCCCTGTTAATTTTTCTCAATGATCTTATTCTCCTCTCCTTCATAACTCCTCTCCTTCATAGCGTTCTCTTCCGCAGCAGAGCAGAACTCTTTTCTATGCATTTACAAAGGTGAAGACACAGCTGAGGAAAATAAGGATTCACTGTAATTTACCACACTTGCTCTGAAGCTTTCAAATCTCAGCATTTGAACAGTTCATTCAAAGCCTACATTGCTCACAGTATGTTTACAGGGACATTTACCCAATCTCAGACTACATAAACACTGTGTAATATTTTTACACAGTTCTTTGAGCTGTGGTCTTTCTCTGAAAACATAAAATAGCTACAGCAGTATACACTGGTAAAAGTAAAATCTAGATTCCTGGTATCACTTTACAAGTCTGATTTTACCCATATGTGAATCTATGTTCAAGCATAAGCTTGAATAACTAAAAAAAAATATTAAAAATAATTAAAACTCCCCTCCAGGCACAGGTTCTACAAAATACACAGACAGCAAGGTCAGAGCAGACATCTGAATTTATACCACATCTTGAGCTGCTAGTACCAAAAGTACAGTATTAGATTTGTTACTGTAATTTTGCAATTAGACTTGGTATATGAGCCATAGAAGGGTCACAATTAGCTATTGCCAGCCTTTAATGCAGAAGCCAGTTTCTGTCAAGCAGCCTGTGGCTTCATTGAACAAAAAATCCAAGCATAAAAAATAGATGAGCTTTGTAAAATGTTAATTATTAATGAAACTTTGTGCCACAGAAGAACTAATATGACACATCTTCAATTTTAATGTGGTCATTTGTGTCAGTCCCCAGTATTAACTGTTCAGGATCTCCTGTTCCCCTCCGTATTTATGGAAGTCTGTCTTTCCCACTCAATGTTTCCAAAGCCTTTGAAAGAAACTCCATGTAATTTGCCTGTAATTTAGGAGGGGAAGCTAGTTGTTACTAACTCTTGGACTTCCCTTCTTTCTGCATTCAAAGGATGGTAGAACAGTAGCTTCACAAAACACTACAATTTAAAAAAAAAAATGCCATAGCATGAATTCAATGCAGCCTCAGAATTCAGGACATCCAAAAGCTAAGGAAAAAAGTTAAAACATTAACTCAATTTCACTCCTTTGTCACCTTCCTCCATCTAAGCTCTAAAAGGCATTTATACCAATCTGAATGAGTAAAACCTCCATCTCTCTTTCCTGCAGAGAAAGTACTGCTGTAAGGGAGGTTAGGTCCCCAGATTACAGAAAGATAGCCTGGAAATTACAGTGAAGAATGAGGAAATTATTTTGGATCATGAGCGTCCTTCTCTTATAGTGTTCCATTAACTCCAAATTGTTTCATTATCCCTGTGTCATTTTTTAAATCTCTGAACATTATGGTATTGTTTAAGTTAGTTTCATGACAATCAGCTGAAATCTCAAGCTCTTATTTTCAATATTTATTGGTCTGGGTGTGCTGTAAAATTTTACATTAAATGCTACCTACACCTGATATTCTGCATTTCAGGACTGCAAAATAAAGGACCACGAGCTCATCAGTTTTCTATGTATACCCTGAAACAAAAGACTGAGATCATCTTTGAGAGATCTTGCCAGTCAATAGCATATTATAAAAGCCTAATTTACCTTGTTAAAGCAAACAGAATTCAAATATTTATCATTATAAATATCAATGTATGATGTGGATTTAATTTTAGAGCAAATTTATCATTTATGAAAATCAATCCTTCATTTCTCTCCCTTATCAGCATTGTACAAAACGAAACACATATAACTAGGGGTGAATATTTTTTTTTGTCTTAATAATGCCTTTATAAATGCAGGACCACCAAGGTTTTTCAGGTTTTTCAAAAGTGGTGCAGTAATTTAGGAGGTATGCCTGCTGAATACTGCATAGCAACATACTGTTAAATCTGAGATTTAATAAAAAAAAGGATTTGGATATTTTGTATTTTTACCCATCTTTAATGCCTATTTTTGTTTAGGTCACATAACAACAGTGCCCCAAGTATGAACCAAGTATAAATGACATAAAAATAGAGCATCATCTATTGTCATGGATTCCTTCAGCCAAATACAGATAAAACAGCTTCTCTAAATCTTCCTTTGTTTTTTTCCATATGGGCATTCATTTGTCATAGATCGATTTGACCAGCAGTGCAAACAGAAATGTGCATATTAATCTGCATATTGAATGTGGTTTTCTCTTTTAAATGCATTTGATAATTTATATAATGAGATGTTTCTTTGATTGATGTATTAAACACATATAATAATGAAGCAGCTGTAAAAATAATGTAGAAAAAAATAAATGTTTTCTCATAATGAGCACTGCTTTATTTATATACAAAGACATTGATAAGAGAAATCTTTACTAACATGACCAAATTTGAAAGTACTTCATATTGCTTAGTTACATGTCTAATAGTTTTAAGTACAGTAATTTTTATGTCTGTGCTTTAAAGTTTGTATTACTAGCCAACATTGTATCAGCCAATGTATGTGCTTCTTGGATAGCTAGCTTAATGCACACTTTAAGGTATCATAAAGGACTTCAGAATGTTTTAAAAAATATTTGAGCTTACCTTTGTCACAAGTTTGAACCAAATACATAACATTAACTATATTTTGCCATTGTACATTACCTGTGATAATTCAATCGCTTGCGATCATGTAAAAAACTGGTGGCTATGGTAATATTATTGGATACAACCACTATGATTATTTGAAGAGATGAAATCAAAGAATGAAACAAGTCCCATCTATACGTAAAATATATCACAATGACTCTGCACCCTCTCTAAAATATTGCATGTATATAAAATAATCATGGCAGAAAGCCGCCTTATTTCCTATTAAGAAGTTTGTCATGTCAGTAATCTACATCATATGGAATAAATCCAAATAGAATATACTGGGAAAGGCATAGAAATAGCCATTTGTATATTTGTAGTCACACTTGCAGCAGAATTCAATATGGGCTCTTCATTAAATACAAGATTATAAATAATTAATAATGCAGCAGCCAGATTATGTCTGATGCACACTTCCATTTTAGTCAGTATTTCATAGACAAAATGATAAGGAAAAACATTGTAGAGAAACTGAAGTCTCACTTTTTTTATTTTTTTAGCCCCTTTAATCCTTGAAAAATTCACATGAGAAAAGCAATATCTAGTAGAAGACTTTGCAGTTTTTGGTGGTGCTTGATGCATTAGACACAAATGGTC
>JBAFWW010024863.1:16931-30111 GCA_036873685.1 Agapornis canus
CATAATACAGAGAAGAATTTCATTTGAGAACCATGTTTATACACATATGTATATATTGCCCATGTCTTCAGGAAATATATGTTTCAAAACATTTTAAAAAATGCAAATCCACTCTGTGCTATTTCTGTGTGCATTTCTCTTTGTGTTGTTTTGAAATTTCATAAAATTTTACTCAAAATTTATGTCATAACTAAATATTTATAGGCTTAATTTTACCTTATGTTCCTTAAATACCATTTATTTTATAATTTAGGTTTTTTTTTTCAGTACAAAACAAGAGAAAACATTTTGTATTTCTGAGCTACAGATACTAGAATTCTGGACACAGCAACTAAGGTAATTGTCATATTGATCAACTACTATCAGTAAAGGAAATAAAAATTCAAACTTCCACATTTTGTCTCTGTAAAACCCCAAGCTACTTCGAAAATTAAATGAATACAAAAGAGCATCTGTTTTTTGATTTTGATTAACCAAGACCTAATACTTTCCTAGGTCAAAAAATCTATTCCATTTTCACTTTCAGGATTTGTTGAAAAATCATTTGATTTTGACATCTCAAATCAGATATATTTGTATTATTACTGATGAAATTGACACTTCCTAGCATTGATTCTATCGAGAAAAGTTGAAACTGTGGTGTCTACAGGGTTCAGATACTTTTTTTTTTATTACACCAAAAAAAATACACACACAGTTCTAAGTGCTAAATGCCTCCACTTATGAAGACAGCTTTAAACATGCATAAGCACTGTAAAACATCCTATTAAATGCTCTTATAACAACTATTTTTCTGATGACTGTGGTTGCTTTCAGGTATAAAATATGTTTAATTTGACCCCCGCCAAGTTTCTAATACAACTTTGCCTGTAGGTATTCACAATACACATTTTGCTTCTGCAATAGTTTCTTTGGGGCATTATGGAAGTAACAAGGACACTGTAACTTTGCATCTAAGCAGCTTTCAACATATATCAAAATGAGCTATAAATGACAGACATAATTTGTGACAGAAATGAAAGTCATCTGTTTGTGGACTTGACATTAATTTTTATAAATAACAGGTCTGTCAACTCCAGTTGTCAGTAGTGGATTAACTGTGCTGTAAATGCACGTATACCCACTTTCAACCATATTTATTAGCAGAAATGCACCTGCACTACTTCAGGGTTATTTTATGCCAGCTGTTTCTCTGTAGTATGGTTGTGCTGGGATAATGTTAATATTCTTCACAGTAGCTGGTAAGGGCCTGTGCTTTGCATTTGTGCTGGAAACAGTGTTGATAATTAAGGGATGTTTTAGTTACTGCTGAGCCCTGCTTACATACAGCCAAGGTCTTTTCTGCCTCCCATTAGTAGGCTGCAAATGCACAAGAAGTTGAGAAGGGACACAGCTGACCCCAACTGTCCCAAGGAATATGCCATACCACATGACATCATGCTCAGCATATAAAGTTGGAGAAAGAAGATGGAAGGGAGGACACATGGAGAAATGACATTTGTCTTCCCAAGTAACTGTTATGCATGATGGACCCCTGCTTTCCTAGAGATGGACAAACCCCTGCCTGACCATGGGAAGTGGTGAATGAATTCCTTGTTCTGCTTTGCTTGTGCATGCGCACCTTTTGCTTTACCTGTTAAACTGTAGCTCAAACCACTTGCTTTACCTGTTAAACTGTATCTCAAACCACTTGATTTCATGCTTTTACTGTTCTGATTCCCTCCCTCATCCCACTGGTGGAGGAGTGAGCAAGTGTCTCCACAGATTTCCTGTAAACACTCTTCATATATTGAAAGACTGCTATAAGGTCTCCCTGGAGTCTTTTCTCCAGGCTGAACAAGCCCAACTCCCTCAGCCGCTCTTCATGGGAGAGTTACTCCAAGGTTCTGATCATCTTTGTGGCCCTCCTCTGGACTCAGTATAACAGGTCCACATCCCTCTTGTGTTTTGGGATCCAGAGCTGAATACAGTACTACAGGTGAGGTCTCATGAGAGTGGAGCAGAGGAGCAGGAATGCTTCCTCAACTTGCTGGCCATGCTCCTGTTGATGCAGCCCAGCATACTGTTTTTTCAGGCTACAAGCACACACTGCTGGCTCATGTTGAACTTCTTGTCAATAAACACCCCAAGTTCTTCTCCTCAGGGCTGTTCTTAATCCTGACTCTTCCCAGTCTGTAATTGTACTTGAGATTGTTCTAACCCAGATGCAGAACCTTGCAATCAGCCTTATTGATCTTCATGCAGTTTACACTAGCTCACCTCTTGAGCCTGAACAGGAAATTGGAAGAGTCACCAAGAAATAAACAGAGGGAAGAAATCCATCTAGTCTAGGTAAAAAAACAAAAGGGCTATATTGATATTATAAAGTGTATGTACTGAAATATAATCTTTTTGCATTAACAGTCCTCAGATTATTTTTTAAGTCAGTAAATCTATAATTAAGTTTTTTCTATAAAAAGTCTCTGTTTGTTAGCTTGTTTAGGAAAAAATAAAAATATATCTTATTAACTTCATTATATTAACATCTGGTTCTCTTCTAAAAAAAAACCTATAGCCTTTAGATTAAGAAAATATATGCTTTTTCCACACAGCTCTACATAAAAAAAATTTATGTCCTTCTCCTTCCTTAGTTTCTCATCTTCCCTTTGCAAGGGAATAACAGAACAAGGGCTTCTTTCCAATTTTTGTTTTTAACATATAAACACAGTTGTTAATTTCTGGTGCAATTTTTTTTTCTTCCTTTGTTTGATAACTTACTGAATTGCATGGTAGCATTAATCTCCAGTCTCACAATAAAGCAAACTACTAATTTGACAATATCATCATTTCTGAGCACACTTAGAAATAATAATATAGTGATGTACAAACGTATAGTAACATAGAATCGTAGAATGACTGGAGTTGGAAGGGACATATAAATATATAATAACATAAGGCAGGCTCTACTTCTAGTAACAAGTCTAACAAGAGTGCTGGAGTAAGGAATCCCCCTTTAATGTAAAGGGTTTGCTGTAATTTAGAGAAATTTATGGCTCTATGGAAATTATTTTGCATTTGTTTTCTTCATAGCAGCACTTGTTTATGAAGGCAACCTTCTCCCTGGCAGTCAAGATGCCTCATTCCCTAATTTGTGTGAATCAGATGGGGACTGAGTCTGAGTTTTAACAAACAAGAACAATAACACAATCAAAACACCTTCTAGGGATGTATTTGCAGGGTCTCCCCAGACTCAAGTGTTATTTCAGAATGCGGAGATTCATTTCCTCCCCAGCTATAGTATCAAAATAGTTTTTTCTCCTCTTTTGGCAGAGGTTTCTACATGATTTTTTTTTTTTTATTTCAAGAAATATTTTGATGAGTTATACCACATCCATAATGGGCCAGATTTTGGCATTTAAGTCACAAGAAGGTTACACAAATAAATGTGCCAGAGATGTTCTTGGAGTTATTGTGGTGTCTACAAAGGAGGTATGTTTGAAGTGTCTTTTAAGTGCCTTCTCCACCAAACCTCCATCCCTTCTTTGTATTAAGCAATGTTCCTTATAATGAACCTGTATAGACCTAGTGCTCTTCTGGTTCATATATAAACCCATACTTGCTCATGTGAATTCTGTAGCAGCTGCAAAAGTAAAGCATGCATATCTTAATCTGTACCTTTTCCCTTTTTAAAGTCCATTTAAAAATAAACATTCCATCCCACACCTACACAGAAAACAACAACAAAAAAACCCACATAAACTGTTCTTAGAAAACTGCTCTCTAAAGGTCAGTGTCCTGTCAAATCTGGTTCAGCTTTTGCTGAGATAGCTGATGGTTTGTTTTTTTTGTTTGTTTTTCTCCATTTCAGCATAGAATGATATGCAGAGTTTGCTATAAAAGTTGAGGCAAGGAGGCATTTTCTGTGATGCAATATATTAACTATAAGATTTAGAAAACCTGTTGCAATTGAATTGTCATAACAGCTATTATTTTTAGCTTCTGCTGCAAGCTGCCCTTCTGATACAAGTATATCCACCACAAGAAATTGTATACTAAAATAAATCTTTAAAGTTGAGTTGAATCAAATTGGTTTGACCCAAAATACATATTACTACCATAGAACCACTGATGCCCTGAGCTTTGCAGACTGTTCTGAGTACAGGAAAGAAACAATAAAATATGTTAGCTATTTGCACAGACAAAATAGGTTCTATAAATACTATTTGCTTTTTAAAATCTTTTCAGATTTCAGTTCAAATCTGGTTTGGAAAATTAATGAAGCAATCTAACACAGATTTGTTTCTTTTTTCTGTATACTGTATAAACTAGCAAGATTTTTACTAAGATTGTCCTAAAAAAATGGAAATTTGCTAGATAAACAGAAGTAGATTTGCTTCCAATTTTTGTTCAGTTTATTGAATTACATCCTGTTGCTGGAAGAAGTTTTTATAATACAGAAGATTCTCTTAGCTGATTTTTTTTTCTTTTTTTCTTTTGCCCCTATGCAGATTATTACTTGGAGGAAATAATATATATAACACTATCTCCCCCTGAGAATACCCTGAACAACCAGAGTAACAGTCTTTTATTTCCCAAAATCACATTTAGAACATTTTCCAGAGCTTGAGGATTCCAGGTGAGAGAAAATGAGAGACAAATAGAGAACTCACAACTAATTTATTAATATAGGAAAATGCAGAGATAGTAAAGGATACAGTAAAGGTACTTCTGATATTTGGTTATCTTACCAACCCCAAGGACCCTGTGAAGATGATCAGGAAACCAGCTCCAAGATTCATCATCGCAGTGTGAGGTGGTAGGTTCAACCTTAGCTGTTTGACCTGGGTGGTATGAGGTTCTGCCTCTCCTGTAGAGAGGCTAGGGCTTTTATACTGACAAAAATGCACACTAGTTCTGATGCAGGGGGCCAGCCTACATCAGAAGAAGTGTTCAGCAATA
The DNA here is from genome assembly GCA_036873685.1 of Agapornis canus. NCBI lineage: Eukaryota > Metazoa > Chordata > Aves > Psittaciformes > Psittacidae > Agapornis > Agapornis canus. The sequence continues at coordinate 21,870 of JBAFWW010024863.1, forward strand.
TCTAGAAAGGTCTACAAGGGTCTAGACTTTTGCAGGGAGTTCTAAAGTGGAAGTTTCCAGGTAAGAACCAAAGCTGGACTTTCTGAGGAGGAGCCATAGTCGACAAACAGTACTTTTCTAACCTTGTGTGTTTCACCACATATCATTATCTATTGTCCCTGACACAGAACAGTATTTAAGAAGTTTCTTCTAATTAAATAGCATACCAGAGAAAATTGAAGAGAGCTGTTCTTGTAAATATGATGGGAAAGATGGGAAACAAATAAGGCAGCCAGGAATGCTTTTGGAGAAGTTCTCCAGACTAGGAACTCTTTTGCAAGATGTTTTTGACTGCCAAGAAGCACATCTATAATCATTTTGTGGAACAAGCCCATTAACTCAACATAACCAGGGGGACAAAACCAATATCAAAATGCTTTTTTTCCAACCCTGCTTTCCACTCACCTTGGTGCATTAAATTTGGGCAAGCTTTCATTTACTTGAGATCAGCACTCCGCTCTTTATATGAGGAGAGCTTCCAGGAATTTACCACAGAGGAATCTCTTTTCAGCACCTTTTGTTGCTGGGGTGTTCATGTATAATTTAATTTCATCATCTTCTGCTTCTCCCTCAACCTTGTCTTTGTCATCTTCAGGCATGACAGAGTGCCTGGACTATCAGTAATCAGTGAAATAAACCAGTTCAGTCTGCATCTTATTTTCATTGCTTTGGGAGATCACAGACCTCACTGAGTACTTTTAGACCATGTTTTGCTATATGCAAACACAACTTGAATTAGAAATCACCATTTGTAGCATAATTTTGGGTGCAAAAATTTTTAGTGCAGTGCCTGCAGTCTGTGCAAACGATACAAGACAGCTACTTACTCCTTGCCTCAGGATGCTGGTAGCATAGCAGCAAGGTAATCAACAAAGATAACACCCACATTCAGGTTTTGCAGTGCATGTTGAGCCCTGTATTATCACAACTCTAGTGGTATCCCATGAGCCTGCTTCTTCAAAGGTAATTTCATCATGTCTTGACAAGAAATAATCAATGACTGAAATGTAAGCTTCACCATCAATAATGAAGACACCACAACTGGGGATTTGTGTTGAGGTGCAAAGAGTTTTAGGCATATCAGAGAGAATAACAGATGTTACAGAGAACAGCTGCTCCTACAGGCCAAGAGAGGTGTAGAGAGGAATTTTAAAAAATACCATTGTGAAATAAATACAGGAAAAATAACAATAATAAAAAGTTGCCTCATTCCTTTGACAACAGGGTCACATTCTTGGAGCTTGAAGGGCTTTAACAAGCGAGTAATCAGCAGACAGAATACTTAAATAGAGTAGATGCTGCTTCATATGATTGTCTTGTTTTGGTGTCTGATGTTATGTCCTCAGTTCAACTTCAGCTCCGAGCTTTTAGGCCTTCCAAGAGAGGACAAATAGAAAGAAGAGAGCAGAAAAGTGATTTTGTTGTAGCTTAAGGTATTTTTATCCGATTGCAATATCTCAGAAAGGAAAAAAAAAAAATTAGAGGGGAGAAGGAGCTGAAGTTTAATAAAAAACTGAGCACATAGATAGTATTATCTTTGAAGACACTCTGAAAAATATGCTTCTGACTCCTCTTACCCTCACTTAAGCCTTATAAGTAGGTTAATATCTTGTAAATTTAATGAAATTTCACACAAAATCATGTAAGTTATTCCTCATGCAAAACTTAAATGTGAGAAAATGCAATTTAAGATCAAGATTTTGCATACTAGAGTGCAGCAAAATGTTTATTAGATCACACAGTTACAAACCATCCTAACCCATCATTTGCTGCACTAGCTATTCTTTTATTGGCATTACATTAATATTTAGATGCTCATTAAACCCTTAAGGGATTAACAACAAAATATTTACCTGTTCCAAATCTCATTTTCCCAGTCACTTGTAAAATTCAGTTGTCAGAAACTTAATAAATCCTGAAAACCTGTGCTAATCCACAGTTTTCCCCCTGAAGCAGTTTTCAAAAAAATCTAAGAGGAACTGTCTTTTCTTTTTCTTTCTCTTTCCACAGACTTATCTTTCTCTAAAACAAGATTGTTGCTCTCTGAAAAAAAACACATCAGTTTTTGATGAAACACAGAAAGTATTTGTAACAATTTATTAGAAGTGCCAAAAATTTTTGTAATTTTTGTGCCTTTTTGAGGTTTATTTTGTCCCATTCCCAAACCCTCAGAAATCTGAATAAAGCTGGGATTTTTAATATACCCTTGTGACCTAAGGTTAGCATGCTGATGAGACCACATTGCTTGCAAGATCTTGTACTCAGTAAATCTTTTATTAAATTATTCTAATTTCATTAGATATGTGAAGAAAACTCAGTTTATAGATATGCTTTCAGATAACAAAAGAGCTTGGAGACTGTCTCTTTCTCAGATATATTTAAAATTTAAGCTTATTCTTGATGGCCTTGAAAAGAAACACCTCAGTGACTTTAAACAAATGGTATTAGTTTACTCCTCACTCCCTAAGAAAATCTTTTTTGTTTCTTGACAACTAGAGATCCCAGCTTGTCACAAAACCAGTATGATTTCTCCATCTTTGGATTTCCTGATTATTGAAATTCACTGTAGCCATTTTACATTGCATCAAAATTAGAAGTGAAACAAAAAAATATTTGGAAGGTGGAATCACATCCCATCTCTTGCAGAAAGCAGCCAAGGCTCCACAACAGTCATGAGGGACATTGACTCCATCAGCAGAACTACAAGGAGTGAGAAAAACATTAGAGAGTGTTTATGGGCATAAAGCTGCAGCACAGTGTCTGCAAGGATTTCACTACCTCCCCATCTTAGTGACTTACAGATGTTAATGGATTTATCCTCACAAGGTGGTGCTGGCATATGAATTAGCTACTCTTCATTTTTTTCAAATGAGAACTATAAATACTAAGAGATTAAGTACATTATTTGATACCAACTAAGATCAAGCCTGTGGAGGAAACCAGATGACGTTGAAGAATCTGTTGAAGAACTGTTGTCTATTTCATGTGAATTTACCATGACATTTTTAATTTCAGAACAGCTCTAATCTTGTCTCACAGGCTAAATATCCTAATATTAACTGGAGCACAGCATGTGCTTTCTACTATATGTTTCAGTTTTATTACAAGCAGATCCAGCTTGTGTGCTGTAATAACACAGAAATCATATCCGACTGAATAGGGAAGATCAGGATATTTACTTCTAAACTGTTTTCCTAAACGAAAATTTAAAGCTACTTCATCATTGTTTTTCATAATTATTGCTACTTTTTAGAAAATAATAGGTAGATTTAGTTTACATATTAAAAAGAAGTTTTTATTGTGAGTGTGGTGAGACACTGACACAGATTACCCAGAGAAGCTGTGGCTGACCCACTCCTGGAAGTGTTCAAGACCAGGTTAGTTGGGGCTTTGAGAAACCTGGTCTATTGGAAGGTGTCCCTGTTGTGGTAGAGGGATAGAATTAGGTGATCTTTAAGGTCCTTCAAATCCTAATCATCGTGATTTTATGATTCTGTGATTCTATGGTTCTAGCTGTCATTCTGTTATGTAGGAAGAATGGTTAAATTGATTTAAATAGAACAAAACCACATTGAATTACACTTGAATTTGCAGAACTCTGTGGTATTCAGATTCTTATCTTAGAAAACTTTCTTGAAAAAATATTAGAAACATTTCTAGAGATTTTTAGCTCCATCTCAAAAACTGCTGTCAGTAGGAAAAATCCTGGTCAGTTTTACAAATGTTGAAGTACAAAACCATGTGCTAACTCCTAGCTAAACAACCAGTTCAACTCAGCCATTTTTCTTACATAAAACTGAAGATAAATTTTCCAAGTTTATTCATTACTGCTAAAATTACATTGCATTATACTTATAGACCTCTGTTTTTAAATGCAAAGAAAAGCACAAAGTGGAACTTTTAAATCTAACTTTAATCACTGTAAATTATTTTAAGCACTGCCTTGGTAAAATTACTTTATTTATCCTTCATAATTCCACTTAGTATAATATCAAATCAAATAGCCTTGCAAATAGGTTTAAGATGTGCAGCAAATGGTGATGAAAACTTTGCAATTATGTGGTGAAATTATATTATTTGAAACCTGGTGTTACTTACAGTATACACAGAGGGACTTTCAGTTTGGTGCAGATTTCTTCTTCTATTAAAAAGGTTTTATAGATAACACAGACCTTAATTTCTGCACAGATTGCTGTAGACCTACTAGTGAACTTAGCTAAATGGACGTTGGACCACCTAAAAGTCTAAGAAGAGATTAATTTTTTTCCAGCTCTGAAGGAGACACTCTCTTCTTTCTACAAAGTAAGAAGAATGGGAAACAACTGCAGATCTTGACTGTAACTGAAGAAAACGCTAGTCAGAGAGAGGCTTCAATATGCATCCAATAATAAAACCTTTTTCTTTATCTCATACATTGAGCTGATAAAAAGTTCAAGTTAAGAAGAAATCCAGCAGGTTTAATAGGTGTTGTTTGGTTTTGTTTTTTTTTTTTTTTCCCTTCACCCAAAAGTCATACAATATGCTTCCTCTGGTGTAATGTAAAGGATGAAAGAGACAGGCATTCTTTGCTATCATTCATGACATCAGATCATGGCCAGCAGCTTATTCACTAGGAAGACAGATGTTATTTGCTTACAGGAGGAAACCCCTGAATTTCAAAATCAACGCTGGTAATCTGGCTGCTGTGCTCAGGACAAAGCACTGAAGAGCAGATGCATAGTCATATCCATACTGAGATCTGGAATCCAGTTTTATTGGACTGAGATACCTTTCAGCACCTCCACTGATTTCAGTTAATAAAACACTGCAACACAAGAACCAAATTCACAAATTATATAATCAAGGCCTATAGGGATTAGAGGAAATACATCCATTTTGGCAAACAGTTAGCTGGTACAGAAAATTTTTTACTATAACTGATTCAGCAAAGCAAAGCCCAAAAGCCATTTTGTAATCTAAGTGCTACTTACAATAGAAAGGAGGGATACTGGTAAAAAACATAAGGGTTACAATTAAGAGGTTTGATACTCTGCTGTGTGCAGATTCAAGCCTACTAGTCCCATTTCAGCATAGCCACAAGAAGATTTTCTGTTAAGTATAGTGAATTATTTATATATCGTCCTGAGGAATAATCTTACATATAGGAAGAAAACTGGACTTGCATAAAATATATGGGAAGTTTAATGAGAATATTCTCTTCAATTCTGAGTTGAAAAAGTAAACAACATTTCTTCTATGTATGTTTCTGTCATTCCAAAGTGTTTCAAATACCATCAATATAGTGGGGTGCTTTTTTGTTGTTGCTTGTTTTTATGAGTGGAAAGGTGGGGTGGGAAAGCTGTAGTTTGATTTGGGTTTATTTTCGATGGTGCAGCAGGTTCTGATCAACAGACTGTGATTACCAATAACTTTTTGATCAGGTAGAGAATTCATGTCCATTGTACAGAAAATAAACAGCACATTTGAAAACAGTTACTATAGTAGGAATAGTAGTATAAATTACAACCAAACAATACCAAAGAAATATCTTCAACTGCCTGGAAACTGTCAATGATGTGAAAAAAAAATATAAGTGATCTGAATTTCTTTCTTACTGTTCTGTAGAACCTGAGTCATCTCCCCCCAGTTAGTGACTTCCCTCATTTGGATGGAGCCTGGCACCCTGCAGCCAGCTTATACCGCTCACACCCCTTCTTTGATACTGTGTGGATCCAGGAGAGAACAAGATCACAAAACAATAAAAAAGACCCCATAACTGTTTGTGACCTTTTCATTAGTTCTTGATCTTCTAATAAACAAACCTATGCAAGGATAAAGTTTATCTACCTTTTGAGTGACAGGATCCATAACGTTGTTGAAAAATGTAAAACAAAGAATAAGACGCATTTGTGGTAAGCAAACACAGATTCTGTCCCTGTTCCTGGGGCATTGTCAGAATCACCTGTCTCTTTGCTAACTGCTGAGACAAGGTAATAGTATCCTATTACTAGCCAAAGAAGAGCAAGAAACATGTGAAACATTGCTTTTTCCATTACACTCAATACACCCACTAATTCAAGCAGGGAATGACTTCATAAATTTGATGAAAACCAAGCAAGCAAGATTTCCTGGAAAAAAGGCTGCGAGCAGAATTTATTCAAGATAAAATCAGGAGAGTGTTTTAGTAAAGAGCAAAATATGTTACAAGTAAGTCAGTGCCTTTTGTCTGAAAAACAAAAAATTACAAAAAAAAAAAAAAAAACAAACAAAAAAACCCAAAAAACCAAACCAACCCAAAATCCCAAAACAACCAACTAACCAACCAAAAAAAAAAAAAAACCAAAAAAACCCAACAACCTATAAAAATACCCACAAAAAGAATCAGCAAAAACCCCACAAAACATCTGAAAAGGGAAGATTTTGTGTTTCAGAAAACACCTGAAACATGGTCTCTTTCATAGGCAGCCACTACAATAGGAATCAGTAGGTTTTTACTGAAGTTGTAAGAGACCAGAAGAAGCTGGTTGACATTTTAGTACTGCAGTTGTGAGACTGAAAGGCTGCTTATCTTCCTCATTCATCAAAGTTTCCAAAGACATAGGGTTGCATGGGGATGTTTCTTATTTGAGCTGTACGACAGATAATTAAGCATACTATTTCTCAACACAACACCTTGGGTTCCTTTACACCTAGTACACCTAGGGAAGCTCATTACACCTAGAAAAGCTCAGTTACAAGGTATTTAAACAGTCATATTTTCAAAGTTTATGTGAGTGTCATCAGTTTGAATTTTATTTATATTTGAAACTGCCTTTGAATTTATACTGCTGAAGCAATGAGCCCTAGTATTTTGAAAATCAGGTCTTAACAATTTTCCATGATGTCACACAGAGCAAGTATGGAGGGTAAAATTTTCTTTTTTCCTCATTCCTTCTGAGTTCTCTAAGGATCTAATATAAATTAATTTGCATTCTTCCTTTTTTGGAAAATTGAATCTTAGGTGTCAAGGCGTACAGTTTGTCAAAAGACCTCTAGTACTCTTAGGTTTGGATTCTAGCACTTCTCTCAAGTCTACTCCTGCCCTCAAGATAAGATGCAAAGAGAGATATGGAGGAAGAGTCTGACAGCAATAATTAAATTATTAGATTTACTTTTAGGGTTGAGAAAATGTATATATAACTTCACAATTACTAGTAAACAAAATTTATTTGTTGCATTTATTTTTATACAAGTATATGATATATGTGATACCATCATTCTTTACACAATGTGTTATTTAACAGTACTTCAGGGAGGTGATTTGTCATCTTCAATATTGTAAAATGCAGCATTTAATCATTCTGTGCCACAGGCATAATAAATGACTATCTAACATAAAGAGTGCTATTGTTGCTTAAACAAGAGAATTCTAAAAGTAGTTATTAATTTAGTATGTAAATTGAGAGTTTTATATATCAGAATTGCTGCAGCAAAATCTTCATAGGCTAGAGAAATCAAATAGATAATACACATATTTTAATGATACATTTGATCATTGTGGATGCAAGTATCTATGCTATCAGCTAATGAAGTATGAATTAACATGATTCTGTATGATTTGAATTTAATTTCTCCCATATTCAGTTTAATGGAAAAATGTCAGACTTATATGCAACATTTTAATACCTACTGGGGAATTTATTCTGTCAAATAATTTACAAAAATGTTGGTGTTCACAACAAAGTGCACCTTAGAGGGGAATAGAAAGTAATAAAGACTTCAAAAATAGTTTCTATTGGGTGTCGTAAAATTCATTATCATTATGAATATACACATTATAATCAAAAAAAAATTAATTTCTTGAAAAATTCCCATAATATATATTTATGACACATTAGGTATGCACTAATTTAAATTCTAAGAGTTTTCATGTACTTTGCAGACTCCAAGTGTTTGATCACACTGTTTAGCATGAGAAGATCTACACTATTTTGAATGAAAAAGAACCAGTACTTGAATATCTAGAATTCTTTGGGACTATTCGCACAGTTAGCACTCTTTAAAATCAATATTTATGCTATACTTCCTTCAGTGTATGGATTGGTTATGACCATTAAGTTGCAACTGTATGAAGTATTTTCTACTGTTGCAACTAATGTTTTTTTTTGGCCTTCTTGTTTTTTTTTTGTTGTTTTTTTTTTTTTTTTTTTTTGTGTTTTTGGTGTTTTTTTTTTTTTTTTTTTTG
>JBAFWW010024866.1:0-23661 GCA_036873685.1 Agapornis canus
CGGCGGAGGGCGCGGGGTTCGGGACCGCTGACAGCCTCTGCTCCGGCCAGGCTCCGCGGAGGGTAAGGCCCCCACCAAGCACCGCCGCCGCTCCCCCCGACCCGGCCCGGCTCACCCCATCCCGCCCCTCACCTCCTTGACGGGGGGGAATTTTTTCCGGCACTCCAGACTGAGGCCCCGCAGGTCTCCCTGCATGTTTTCCAGCAGCTTCTTCACGGCTCCGGGGCTGCTGGTCCCGGACATGGCGCCACCGGGCCGGCCCCGGGCCGGGCGCTGTTCCGAGCGGGCAGGGGCAGCGCTTCTCGCTCCGCGGCCCCGGCCGACACGTCTGCGCCCGACACCGGAACCCGTCAGCCAAGGCTCCGGCCCCTTCCCCTGCCCCGCGCCGCCACCGCGGCGGCCCCCCCGCTCCCACAATGCCGCGCGTCAGGCTGCTTCCGCACACACGGCTCGGGGTCCGGCCGGAGATGGGAGCCGTGCCTGTTCCTCACTGTGCCGCTGACAGCGCCCCGGGCCGGCGGGAGGGGCACGGGGGAGGTAAACACCGGAGGGGAGGAACGGGCTGGGACGAGCCGAGCCGAGCCGAACCGCAGCGGTGGAGAGTGGGGATGAAGGCTCTCGGCCTCGCTGCCGGGCGTCTGCGGCTAGGGGAGGCCGCTCCCACCGAGTGTGGCTCCCCGGGGAGGTCGGCGCTGAGCCCTAGGAATTCCTTGGGAATGGTGAAGTTTCTGCTTTCTTTGTGTCTTTCGCACGCTGTGTCCGTACGCAGTCAGTTTTGGTTCTTTCTCGGAGAAGCCGGAGTGAACCTCTCTCGAGAAGGTAAACACAGGCAGGGCAACACCAAAAGGACAGTCGGGTCCCGGGGAGCTTCCTTGTCAGCAGCAGCATCCCTCTGAAATCCAGAAGCTTTCCCACCAGCTGGTTTTAACCCATTTCAAAAGCAGGCACCCAAACAGCAAGCATGAACTCCTTGACCAAATCTATCCCTTGTAGTAATGCTGCTCCCTCTGTAACTTTGGACACAGCAAAGCCTGCCTGGGAATTTCCTTCTGAAGGACGCCTTTCACCACTGAACAGTTAACATTATCTCACAAAGGTTTTGGTCTCTGCAATCGTTACTTTTCTGTATTCTGGTTGATATGAATCCAGTACGGTGGTGGCGGGCTGCCTGTAATGCAGCATAGCTCTGTTGCCCTTCCATAAACCCGTGGAGTTGGAAAACATTCTTGAGTTTTTACAGTCTATAGTTTTTAAACTTGGGAATCTTGAGGAAAAAAACCCGGCAAATCAGAACAGAGAATAAATTTCTACTACATTACTACCTAAAAATTAAATAAATAATGGCATTTCCTCAGACCTTCCTGAAAGTCTTAAGTTTTACTCAGAGAATACTAAAAAAATCGTTTTTTCATCTAATGAAAAAGGGAAAATAGCCTCTCATAAATTTGAGCATCCCGGCTCCTATGTTTGGGCTCATTTACTGTGAGATACATTGCAAATCATGCACTAAACAGACTCCTGCTGGCACAGCATTGTCTGAGGTAGGCATACATATTTAAGTGTGTGCTCTACAAGGCAGGATTGCTTTCTAAGTAATACTTAACCATTTTTACATCATTTTCAAATAACTGGCCATTAACTTGACAGAAGTGGATGAATGGATGTGAGTTTTTAATTCGTGTGACACTGGCAGGACTGAATGAGGTGTTCAAACTTTATGTGCCCTCAGACAAGGAATTAAGAGTTCAGCCCTGTGTTAAGTAAAATCAAACCCATGATTCTGTAACATTATTATGCCTTCACAGAATCACAGAATGGTTGGGGTTGGGATAGACCTCTGGGGATCATCTAGTCCAACCCCCCTGCCAAGGCAGGGCCACTGAGAGCAGGTTACACAGGAACATATCCAGGCAGGTTTTAAATGTCTCCAGTGGGAGACTCCACAACCCCCTGGGTTGTGAGCCTGTTCCAGTGCTCTCTCACCCTGTTCCTCATGCTTAAGTAGAACTATTTATGTGCTTAACCAATAAGCATTTTCCTAAGGATTTTCCTGTCCAAGCACTTCCATTCTGGGCTTCAATCCTGAGGGCAATGCACAAACCAGTCCCAACACCTTCCCAAGAAACACAGATAATTTGCTAGGAGAATGAGTCAATTAATTATTGACTATGCATAGGTATTTCCTAGGTAGTAGTTCTTAATGATTTACTTCCCTCTTGTTGTTTGGACTTTTCCACCTACGTACAGTACATATTGAGCTATGGGCATAGATGGGTACTCCTGGAATCTGCTTGTCTGCCTAAACTCAAGCAATTGAAATTTGTGACAGGAAGGTCAGTAAGCTGTTCTGTAGCACTGCCTTTCTTACGAAAAAGGAGCAGGTATTTTGGGTGGAATTTGGCTGAATATGACATCTTGAGTTAAAGCATCCCACTGACATTATTATCCCTGTAATCAAAATGAGGAAGATGAGGAAAGCTGTCATATGGCTACATTTCCCTCTTAGCAATGGTGAGACAAGTAAGAAGAATTAAGATTGATCACATTCTAAAGAAGGAAATTAGTATGTATTAGATACATATTAGTAAGTATGTGCTTACTATTTTCCTGCAAATTTTACTGTTTTGTTTAACCAGACAAGACTACTGTAAACATTCAGTTTGGATGGGAGGGCCACTCTTACATTGTGAGTGCCTGATAAGTTAACTTATGTGAAAGATAGATGATGTTTTCTTTAATCAGTTTATCATACGTGTCTTTTCAACTACCAACTCTGACACTTAGTCTGCTCAGCAGGATTGCTCCTCGTTTTGGAAATGAATCATATGAGTGGTTGCAGGATTGAAAACTCCTTTAGACCTGCTGGCTACAAGAGTTGAGAACTATACAAGTGCCTGTATTTCAGGCACTTCTCTTAAACACAAGATAATCTTTTTTGCTGTTTTGATGTACACATTTTGTAAATGCAGAATATTTATTAGTTAAACTAAACTAGAGTATTTAAAGTATTTAAACTAGCCAGGATCCTTGTAAGTGACCCTAATTTGATTGTGTATGTATTCTACTGTAGTTGCATTTAACTGCAGTAGATACTATTCCTTGTATTCCCAATGCTGACTGGGAGTGCTTGCCTGTCTTTTGGTATGTTTTAAATGCTTCAGTTTCAAATCAAGTTGCTTTTGAGGTAGAGCAGCATATATAGGCATTTCTGAGGGCACAGTTTTGACTAGCAAGCTGAAAATGCTAGTTAGCTGTTAAGCTAACTTTGTATTGTGCTGCCATTATTACATTCTTGTTTACTTTGTTATTAAATTATATGTAATTTTGTGATGATCAGTGGGTGATTGAAATCATTCCCTGTACCTTTATGACCCTAATTACCAACAAAAATGCTCAGGAGACCTGTTGTGTATCATTAAATTACCTCTTGGAACCAGTGCTCATGTTCATTCCAAATGATGTGCATCAGTCCTTCTGATTCAATTAAACAAGGGCTAGCACTTGGCTGTATTAATTTTAGGTGTTCAGTCCTAGTTATAGTCCATCCTGAGAGATGTTTGGAGATGCTGGCTCTGAATATGAGAACAGGGTTATGTTGCCACATTATGCAGAGGCAAAGCTGTGGAAATGAATTGTTTTATGCTGATGGGACAAACTGAGGCTTTTCCTCCGAGTTCACTTTGCTAACACTCCTGTATGTTTTGTAACTGATATGAATCTATACATAGTAGTAAACAAACTTCAGCATATGAAATGCCATCAATTGTGTGGTCAAGTAAAAGTGTTTGCAGACTCTTTGTTGGCTTTTTTGTACTGCAAAGTTGAGAGTCACGATGGAGAAAATGTTGTCCCACAGTAGATGTAACACAGATATTGATATCCAAAGGCAAAGCTAAATTTCAAATTAAAAGAACATGAGAGATGGATTAATACCAGATGCTTCCTGTAGTCCTTTATGAAAACCTGTGCACTGTATTGGTCTGTGTAAGTGCAAAGAAACCCTACACACATACTTTACAATGTGAGCACTTCTAAAGCTCCTTATATTGTGGACACAAGAAATGGGGCAAGAGAGTATTTTTGTTGTGGCCATAAATGGGTTAAAAGCAGAAGTAATCACCTTCCCTCTAGTACCTGGTTGGTTGTTTTGTTTTTTTTTTTATGGAGTAAAAATGAAGCCCTTGTTACTTTAGGATGTGGCTGTATGAGGAAGTTAGATCTACCAGAAGATTGAAAACTGCTTTATTTTCCAGGATGAACTCCTTGTGAATTCAGCCTGTGTTCCTTCCTGCATATATGTGAGCATATATTTACATGTTAGTATATATTTTGTTTGTATGCTTGCAGTTAATACACATTTTATGTTTAGTCAACTAAAAAAGCAGCCCCAGCTACTGTCTGTCAGTGAATCATCCTCTTTGTCATTAGCAAACTATCTGTAATTATGTCACATTATCTTTAATATAACTGGCAAAAATGTTAAGTAGTAATGGCCAAAATGTCAGGCCTATGACGTGTTAGATACTCAGCAATGATTCCCTATTGAGTTACAGTACGATCACTTCTACACACAAATCTCTCAACTGGAGGCTTAGATGCTTCCATGACTCCTGTGTAACCAGCCAGCAAAGTTGTTTTTCCAATGTTCCCTGCTTGGATCTCGTCCAGACGGATTCTCAAAGCAGTGGTTTAGTTTGGGGTTTGTTTGGGTGTTGTTTTGCATTGCCCCTTCGAGTACTGGTAATTGAATCAGCTGAACCTGTTAACATCTTCTCTGAGAAAAACCTGCTGTCCACTGCCTGAATTAATTTATCACTGCCTTAGAGCTAGCAGTGTAACAACAGACAGATACATGATATTCACAGCATCTTCTCAGCAGCTCCCTTACCCTTCATACTCAGAACTGAGCATGAGTCAGGACGGATTAAATAACTTTTCTAGCTCACAGAGGAAGTATGTGTCTGGCCTGGGGAACAAACCTTACTCTGTGCATTAAACTGAATCCGTCTTTCATTCCCCTTCACAATAAATAGCATTTACTAGATAATGGAATGATTATCCATTCAGGCAGCACCTGGGATTTTTCATGATAGTTTCTTTTTATGCCAAATATAGAAAATAGAGAAACCATGATGGATATTTTACTTGACAGTTGTTTACATTGAAAAACCCCATGCTGCCCATATCTGCTACCATCTTAACAATGAGCACAGTGTGAGGTCGTACTCAATGGGTGAGGGATCTTGCACTTCTGATAGGAATTTCCTGCAATCTTAATGTCCACTATCAGGAATTTTTGTTCAGAAATAAGGCACAGATATGTGGAAGTGAAATAAATGTTACTTGATGGAGAGCTGTTGCAGTAGACAGTGCATTCATCTGCACTCTCCAGAGAGGTCTTTTCCTGAGACTCGCGTTTCATGTGCAGGATGCGTACTGTAAAAGTGCCAGTCAGGAATGTCAGAAGTACACATTGTGCTCCAGTCTGTTTGTTTTGCTGCTCTCTTACCTATCTGCCAAAACCTTCCCTATGCCTTTTTAATATTTTCCTTTTTATCTCTTCTTCAGCTTGTATGTAAATTATGGAAGTATTTCCAGACACCTGGTAACTGATCACCAAGCAACGCCAGGGAGGAGAAGGGGGTTCCTCTGTGTGAAAATACGTTTTGGCTGCTGCAGCAGAGAGGAGAAGCCACTGGATGCTTTCTTTTAGCTCTGGTGAATCCTTCAAGATAATGCTTCCAGACTGCAGCCCTGAGGCTGCAGCGTGATCACATTACTGCAGGAGTTTCCATCTACTGGATGGATGTTAGGTCTTTTGCATTAGGGGTGGCCTCTGTCTGCACAGCAAGCATTGCAGTTATAGCTATAAAATGGAGAAAATAATTAGAAAAATAGATACATTTGCTATACTCACACAAGTAGCATGGAGCCCTGTGCATTACATAGATACTCTTTCCTCATGCTGCCACTGCTGCACTGCTGGCATGACCAGCCTAATTTGTAGCTTAACTCACACCAGCACAGGAAAGACTTAACACAGCTACATACTTCTGAGAGCCTCCAGCACAGCTGTTCCCAAAGATAACTGAAGTGTGACCACCACTTTATTTTACAGGCAGTTCTTCCTATAAACCATAAGGATTAGTGATTTCTTATGGAAGTGATCCTTGTGAAGAACTGTTTGATACAGAGGCCTTAGTTTACCTTATATATTGTGCTTATCTTTTTTGCTCTGTGAAGAATTCATTCAGAGTACTTTGCCATTGGTGTAAATATTTGTATGGCTGCATGTGTGGCTGTGTTTATAAGCAGCAGTCTGAAGGAAGCTTTGTTACTGAGCTTGAGTCAAAACAGGTAAACAGAATGAACATGCTTCTCAGGGAATTTGGAGCACAGCCAAAGAATCCAGCTGTAAAGAGCCAAGTGCTTTCCTTTGTAGTAAAATTACTATACAGATCATCTCCACACTTGAATATGTATTCTCATTGAAGCAGGGCTCTATACCACAGTATGTGCCTATGTTCTGGGTCATGTGCTAGAAAGTATGTTCATATCAAAGGATGAATACATGTGGGAATTTCATAGATAACAGTGGCATAATTAATACAGCATTTCTAGAAGTTGTGTTCAGTATTTCACAAGTGGGAACCCCTTTCTGGACCCACTCCCAGGGCACAGTAAATTGGCTCCTTTGTCCCCTCTTACCAGTGCATTAGTGTGCTCTTGGCTGGTTGCTGGCTGGAGCATAGGAAATTCCAGGTCTGAACATTCACTGTTCCAGCTGAGAGCCAGGCCCTGAAGCCACCGACTGGATCATTAAATGGAATGCGAAACTTGTTCAGCCAGTCTGAGACCTTATTTCCCTTTGGCAGCATGGTGATCAGTAGATTCCTATGGCTGTTAATTTCTAGGGGCCTCACTTCCTTCTACCAGTCTTAACTAACAAACCCATGCCATGATCTAAGAAGATTTACTAAACAATTTAATTATAAAATTAGTAGTTAACATGTACTAAGTACTAAGTACTCAGCCACACATTTGTATGGAGGATACCAATGTCTGGTGGGCTTCAGTGTCTTACTTTATTGGAAGCAAGATTATAGAAAGCAAGAATCAGCCTTTCCAAAGAGTTACAGCAGGGTTTCAAAGAACTTGACACCCAATTGTTTTTCCCCTTCAGGACATTTGGAGGCTTCCTCTAACATAGGTCCCGCTCTCAAGACATTATCCAATACTTGGACACATAAACTGCAGTTGTCTAGATAATGGCTAGGTGAGGACTCACATCAAAAATAGTTTGGTTCTTCTATTACTGACTCATTTCAGAATGTCTTCATAATGTGCTAGAATCACCTCTAGATTGTTTCCTTTCTAGTGGTTTTCTGTATGTTTCAGTAAGAAGTTAAATCCATTGCTAGGAACCAAATTGCTTTCTTTTATTTCCCTACAAGGCCACCCACATCTATCAAGGACTGCAATTCTCAGTCGCCTGTAACTTTTGCAGTATTTGCTTTTCTTTCTAATCATAGCACTCTGCTTTTCTTAGAATGTATTTGAAGTCCTCTAACATCTCCTTAGTAGCATTCTACAGCTACTTTCTCATTCCATTTGTCTTTTCTACTCATGCAATATAGGCTTTCCCATACTCCTGCTTTTGTCTTGGTTGTGATTCGTCATTTTTACATACTTTTACAGTTCTGCACCATTTCTTCCTCTCTACCATTAGTTCTTTTTGTTTTTGTCTCCTACTGGTGTGAAGTCCCATTGGATTACTCTATACATCTGTTCTGGAATGGAGTATGGAAGTTTAAATCTGGTTTGTTTCCTTGTATTTTTAGCTGCACATTTGTTCACAGAAGTTTTGGGAAGATTTTCTATTGGTTAAATAAATTAAGGTTTGTGTGGGCTTTTTATTTCAAGAGAAGAATGTCATGTCTGTCAAATTCTAATAATACTGTCAAATACTACTGGGAAGACAGGGACAGTATAATCCATCACACTTGATTCTACGGCAGCAATTTACATCATAAAAATGAGCTTTTCTACATGATAATCGCAGACTGAGCCTAGTGTTAACCAGAAATCCAACAGTTACACAGCATAACCAAATTCTTCCCATAGTAAGTAGTTCTACAAACCTTTTTGATTTATCTCTTCATCTTTTCCACCTTATCTGAAAAATAGTACAGAAATGCCTAAGGTAACATTCCCTGAAGATAACTCTAAAGGCATTATTTCCTATCTAATTTCTTCCAGTTGTGTAAAAATAAGTTAATTCAATGATTCTGGATATTTTATGAAGAAACTTCTATTGTCTCCATCCCATTGGTGGGTAGTGATTATTGTGTATCATTGACATCTATTCAGAAATCTGAAACACTTTTATCACACTTGATCAAAACATTTCTGATTGCTGTATTGTCCGACTGCAGTTCATTAATCTAAAACGTTCACAGCAATTTTTTATTAACTGAGAATTTGGAAAACAAAAGAATTTTAGTACATGAATGATGTTATTTTACAGTAAAACCAAACCCCATTCACACAGTGTCAGAGGCCAGAATCTCATTGGGGGAGGGAAATTCTTTAAAGTAAGATGTGAGGATCAAACTGCTGTGATTGACAGTCCTAGTCTACTTGTTGCAATTGTGTCCAAATCTAAGCTCTCAGCTCTACAAGTTGTATTTAGGATCCACATCACACATGGCAAAGTTATTCAGGACGTCAGTCTCACCATAAATGGGTTATTTAGACACTGCATTTAATTCATTGAGCAGCTGTTAGGTAATGCAAAGTTAGGCAACATGACTAATATGTTTGATTTGGCAAATGCAACTACAGTTGCAATGCTGTATAACTTTTATTGACCTGTTGACTTGCAACTGAATTATATTAGGGTTTATGAAAGCTATTGTTTCCCCATTGGAATGGGGGGAACAGAACTCAAATAGAATCCAAGTTACCTCTTGTGCAGCAAATTGACCAAGGAAACCAGTCCTATATGAGCAGTCCTAAACAGTGTATTCTGTATCACTGAGAAGCGCATCTGAGTTGGCAGATGTTCTTTGTATCTAATAGATGATGCATAGCAATTACTGTCCCTTCTGTTTGCAGACTTTCTCCTCAGCTGAGACACACATCTACACAGCACCCACAGCGCCGTGTGTGTTTCGTAACATTGACAGATGTTGAAAACAAGCATAGCTCATCTGAATTCTCTTCAGAGGCCCTTTACTGCATTCTGGAAGATACCTTGGTGCACTATGTGCAGGTTTTAATTGTCATTTGTGAGGAACCATGCATTTTTCAACAGTGGCATGCGTGAACTTTAACAGAAGCGCTGTGCTTTAGCAGGAATTGTCATGGAAAAGCAGGGTGCTCTTCCAGCATCACAATGAAAGACGGAAAAGGGAGATGTGTGTTTCAGTTTAGGACGTAACTGGCAGGGAGAAGAATAAGGAAATGACAAATCCAAGAGGTCACGCAGCTGGGGTTTGAAAGAGCTTCCTGAGTTCAGATTAGTACAGATGGTGCAGGAAGGAAAGAAAAATCATAGTTTTGATTTTCATACCCTGAAATAAAGAGTATGGGGTTTAGTCCTATATTAATGAATTCTTGTAACACTGACAAGTGAAGGCCTTCCTCAAACCAGAGCAAATACTTACAGATTCAGGCCTTCATTCAAACCTTTTAAAGGGATTTTTAAGTGGTGTCGTTAGGCCTGAAGAGGAAGGAACATTCCTCTGACAGAACCGGCTATTTAGGGACTCACAGATCTCAAAGCCAAGGCAGATGGCTCAGGCTAAGCCTCCATCCCAGCAGGGGAAGGGTTATTGTCTCAGCTGCCTCCCTCCTTAGTCCAGACAAGGCATGCACCCATTTAGCATCGAACCCCTCACTTTGCTTGTTCCACTTGTTCCTAGGTCTTGTCAGACAGTAACTGTGTAAAAGGCCCCCACACTGATCTCAACTCAGATTGTCCAGTTTCAGCTTTGCGGCATTAGTTCTTGGAACGTTTCTCTCCAGTACACCCTGCATACAGCTATCTCCCCTCTCATAAGGTGTCACACAAAAATCAAGGCACTTCTGAATAGTCTGTCTGAGAAAACAATTCTTTTTATATCTGTTATTGCAACTGATCTAATGGGGATTGTAGCTATTTTTAAATCTATGATGTCTCCCATGTTACAGTCTGAACTTCTAACAGGTAGTACCTCAAATGGTGTGTTTTCCCAGGATCCTTCCCACAGACCTGGGCAGATTAACTCATATTTCTGCTTATGTATCGAAGGACAAGTTCTTATGCCTGTGTTTCACATCAGGAGCTCGTTCTGAATTGCTTATCCACTAGAGCTGCATGGGGTTATTGGTACTTACTACCTCCCACCTTCTGGAGTATTTTACACATTGAATAAAAACAACCAAGTGTCACTGACTTCTGCAATAACACCCTTATTCCACAGTGATTTCCTAATGGAAACTATTGTGAGATTTTTGGCTGGTTCCTAAACTTTGTATTGGGTTATTCTACACAGTGCTCATATTTTGAGGAGAGTAATGCAACACTTAATGTTATAATTAAGTGCCAAGCACTTTAATAGTTCTAGGTGTACTTATATCACAATCTTTACCAACGCTCTTTTGCAGTTGCCACCCTCTCCCCCAAAGTAACAAAACTTACTTTACATAAAACCATACTGACTGTTGCGAGTCCTGCTTTTGCATTATTTGGGCCAGGATGAATGGTACACTACCTGGTATGTGGTAACCTGGCATAGAGTAATCATTCCTTAGTTAAGAAATTGGTCATAAACCTGTCACATGTGGGCTCTTCTGGGGTTTCCATGCTATACCAGGATTTAACTTCTCACTAAGACAGGCCTCACTGCCTGCCTCAGGGGCATGTGTTGCTCAGTAAAACACAGGATCTGGGAACTAAGAAAGCGGAACTGTTTCAACAATTAACCCCCAAAGGAAATAGAACTAAAACCTCTGAAAAGAGCAGTTTTCCTGCAGACTCAGAATATGCTTCTTCTGTCAAATATATTCATATTAATTGTTTCATTACGTTTATAATTCCTTTCTTCATCCAAGTAACCGGCACTTAGAAACAATGAGAAACCGTACCCTGAAGTTCGAGTCTGATGTCAAAGAAGGCTGCATAGCTTTTGACAGACACCTGCTGGGATTGCTAATCTTTGCCTGCCATACTGACTTCATGCTAAAGATTTCAGAGAACTTAAGAAATTACACTCTGTAATGCAGCCCTAACTTGCTGGCAAAGCTAGAAGGGGTCACGGCTTTCCCATTAGCAACTACCTGTAGATGCAGGAGATGTTTCCACATCATCTGATAGCTTTTCTCACCTGTCATCTCAACTGTAGTTGCAAACTTCAGTGTGCCAGCAAGGCAAGTAGGACTTTAATTAAGTAGATGATAGAAGACATCAGGGAACTGATCTGCACTGAAGCATCCAGAACATTGTCTGAAGCTAACTAAGACAAGAGGTGGTGGGCAGCCTTCACCTCTCCTTCCCTCCCAGCCAGGGTTTAAGTGACTTACTACTTTCACAAAATACATGGAGTAACTGGAATTGCAAGCTACATTGCCTCCTACTCTGCTTTGTTTCTGCAAGTTTCATATTAACAAGGTTAACTGTATCTTATCAGTTTGGGGTTTATGCTGGTACCATCGAGAAGCTTGCTGCTAATGTATACAAAAAAAAGCAAGCACAGATTTGTATCAGACATGATTTATGGAAAAAGATGTGAGGTCCCTCTGTCTTCTGTAGATAAACCACTAGTTCAGTGATAGTAACTTCTGATAGACATCCTAAGGAAGAATATGCTTTCTGTAGTTTTATGTATGTTCATACTGGATTAATGAGATGGATTATCGTATCTTTTATGTGAATACAGACTAGTTTTACAGAACTCACAACTTTGCTGAATTCCCAGAAACCTTTGAGACAGTCACATAGAAATGTTACTGATCTTGGTATCTGTTAGGAAGCTGGTTACAAACTGGGTTATGTGCAATCCTTGAAGTCAAATTAAAAGTAACAAGAAACTATAGAATCATAGAATAGTTTGGGTTGGAAAGGACCTTAAGATCGGTGCATTAGGAGACACAGTTATCAGATACTAAAGCTCCTGTCTACAAACTCCAGAGTGAGACTCTGGTAAGGGAAACCAGGTCCTTTGCAAGCAAGTTGTAGGCTAAGCTGACATGTGAAAACCAACAGGACTCTGAACTTTGCTGGCATTTGTGTGTGTGTGTGTTATTCAAAGAGATGATTGCTTCTCTAGGATTGCTTCCTTTACTCCACAGATAAATCTCTTCTCTCAAGTGCTCTGACAGAGTACATAGCTTTGTATTGGGTTACTGAATTCCACACCTAACTCAAGGTTTTAAGCCAAAAGCTTGTATCATTTCCCCCCCCACTATAACGGTTTGTCTAATCTTAAATGTATTACCTCATTTCACCAACCAGCTCAGGGTTAGTAACTTCCCATTTGATTACTGTAGTATTGTTATATAACTACTGTTTTAGTATTACTTTTAAAACCTAAGTAATAGGTTTTTATAACAGTATTTTTGTTTTTTAAAGCCTTATGTTTTTAGAGCCAGGCAATGACAGGAGAGAACCCTTTTCGTATCTGCTGTCTTCTGGACATGCTATTAACCTTATTCTGCATGGGTCATTAAATAGCCGTTTTGTAACCAACAACATAAGTCTTAGACAAAGATCACCCATTACACAAGCAGTTGGGGGGGGGAAGTATCTGTAAGAAAATGAAAGACTAAGTAAGGCCTTGAATAGCTTTATTGAAATCTGTATAAATAAACATGCGCATTTCAAATGTAAACCCAAGTGAACTCAAGTGCAGACAAAATTTTAACCTCTGTCATGCAGGAGGTTAGTTTACACTTAAAAAAAAAAAAAGAAAGAAAAATAAAAGAAGAAAGAACTCAAAGCAGCTTTAAAATACCAGGATGAAAACACCAGTTTTAATATCAAGGTATAAAGCAAAGCCATGTCCAACAATACCTTATTTATATCCTGGTCAAATGCAATTTTTTAAACTTTTTAATGCTAACATAAATAAATAATTTACCAAAATGTGCACTCACAGAGTGAACTTTTATTTACAATACACAATTTGTAACCTATTGTATTCGATTAGTTCAAGTGAAGAACATCATACTTTTCTCCTTTTTCTTTTTTAAGTTATCTGTTTGAACAGTGGGACACAAAGCAATTCTCCAGGTAGCAGATATGTGACGTGTGCCCCTGCACTTAAAGAGCCCCTCGCGAAGGCAGTATTGTATACAAATCATCAATACATTCTTCCAACTAGATCAAAGGGAAAGCAGCAAATTAAAAAAGGTTTCAAACTTATTTTGGCATCCTGGACCCCTGAATAAAATTAACTAAAACCCAACTCAAAGTTTGTATGCCTTATATACTGTACAGGTTCTGACTTGAACATGCAAATGCCAATTCTCTTATAATGAGTTACCTTTCCAGATATGCTGTAAGGCTATGGTGAATTCCATCAGGAACACACAAAGAAAATTAACAAGCCTGCCTTTAAAATAACTTTGTTCATTAACAATTTAAAGGCAGGTTATATTGAAAAAATTCTCATCTAAGCCCGATACACAGTCATTACTATGGATACAGAATACTATTAACTCTGACCCTATTACAGAGTAGTTTGCAAGCTGTCAAACTACAAAAACTGGGGAAAAAGAACTTACAGCACAATTTTCAATTTTGGACTGACACCAGATTAAAATGATGCATTTCTTAGAAGCGAGATACCAGGAATTATGTCTGCAGAGTAGATTCCAACAAGCAACAAAGGATACTTACAGTTAATCGAAAAACTTTTTGTTAATGCAGCATGAAATCCAGAACCTGTTCCACAGCAGCAGTAAGATGAACATAATATTCTGGATGCTCAACTATATCACAAAAGGTTAAAACACCTTTTCAAGCTATTTCTTCTATTGTGACCAAATTTAAACAAAGAGTAAATTTGAGGGAGAAACAAAAATTGGCTGTTTCAAGAAAACTACTGCTTATGTATTTATGACATTTTTACTTGTAATGTCTGTGACAGCCTAAAGAACATGTATATATTCATCAGAAACTAAACTTGGCAGTAGTATTCTTGCAGTACTAAGAAAATAAATGTCAGAAGTCCACAGATTTAACATTTCAGTTATTAACTGACATCCAAAACAGAAAACATAATTCATCAGAACAGCAGCAGAAAACTTAAAAGGGGTTTATTTGTGATTTCCTATATATAGCTTGTGAATACAAGACTGTAAATGCATTAGAGACAATTTCTGTTTAAGTTTTTATTGTTTCACTTCAAGTACTGCACATGTTAAAATTTAATAAAGATTTACATTCTGTTATCTGAAACTCCCCATCTCAGATTTTAATTTCTAATTTGGTGGGCAATTTCCCTCTTTCAATAGGTATCCCCTGTAAGAAAGTCTCTTATGGCTTCTAGTTCTTCCATTAGTTAGTGTGCATACAATTTTCATTTTCTATATCATTATCATTTTCATTGCTGTCTTCATCACTTTCTAGTGGGATGCCTGTGGCAGCTGAAGCACCTTGTTTAGTTTCCCGATCAAGAGGAAAAAAGCCAGTTCCACTGATCATGTCTTGTCTCTGGTAGAAGAGCACATACGCTGCTTTGGACTGTAGAAGAGAGAAGTGTGATGTGCTTATGAGACTCCAGACAAAACATTTACAATCCAAGTTATCCTTTTTTTTTTCCCTCTCCTTCCAAGTGTACACAGTAAAATTACAAAGAAATCCAAAGCTTTCATATAAGTTATTTTTGCATTTTGGTTTTGTGTTGTCCTTTGAAAAAACACAACTACCTACACATTTACTGCAAGGTTCACAGTCTACTGATAGAACACTATCAACACTCCCAGTTTTAGAAACACAAAAGGTACTTGCCACTATTTGGTCTTCACATGCAGTGGACACGCTACTATCATCAAAGTAGTACCATTTTCCATCATCCTTATTCTTTGCAAAAGCAGTATCTAGGACAAAAGAGTACAATGTCTGAGGACTCTTATCTTCATAGATGTAACACAATCAGTTGCTACAGTCTGTTACTGTGAAACACTTGACATTTAGCTAACTAATACCTATCACAATTAGATTCAAAATTTCATACACTTGTTCGGTTTTTTTAAGCAAAGAAAGCTTAACCAATAACATTCCCCTTCTTAAAGAGAACATACAGTGACAAGAAACAGTCAAAATAAAATCCCTCAAACACTTCTTAATTTTTCCCCTCTTCTTCCAAGGAGAGGCACAGTATACAAAATCCAGGCAAGTAAGACAAAATCAATTGTAAGAGTACAGTTGCTCTTATAGAGAGCTAATGCTTTCTCTTTCCACAATTTGCATAGCTATAAACGTAAAAGAACCAAGAATCATCCTTGAAAGCTCATTTCACATGGATTTTCGTGTTAAAACACTGTGAAAGCATTTCAGGGTGATGAAAAAATATAATCCCTCAACCAGTAAAAAAGCCATTGATTCAAAGTGATCAGTATTTAACCCAAAATAAACACAGGAAGAAAGCTGACTTTAGAATGATGATATTTGAAATCAACTTACAATGCCCTCCACCCATTCCTCCATAATGATTGGAAACAGCGATCAAATTGTAGCGGCAAGGCCCTGCATTGGGATTAATAAGGAACTCTGACATGTCCAAGTCACTGTTTTAAAAAACAGAACAAAACACAAAACAAAACCAAACACACAAAAAACAAACAACCAAAAGAAGGTCATGTTAATAAAATTTTAACCATTTCACATTTTGGTGGTCTTTGAGCTCTTTACTTTATATTACCCACAAGTAAAACAAACACTACACTACAATGAGTGCGTGGAATGAGGAGTGGAACAGAAACCAGCAATCTTGGCCAAAACGATTGATAAGAGTTTTTCTGTACTTACAGAATCATGGAAAGATTTGGGTTGGAAGGGACCTTAAAGATCATCTTGTTACAACTCCCCCTGCCATGAGCAGGGACCAGGGTGCTCCAAGCCCCATCCAACCTGCCTTTGAACACTTCCCAGGGAAGGGGCAGCCACAGCTTTTCTGGGCAACTTGTGCCAATATCTCACCACCCTCATAGTGAAGAGCGACCCTCTTCCATCTTAAAGATAATCCCTCTTATCCTGTCATGATGTGCCTTTGTAAAAAGTCCCTCTCTAGATTTCTTGTAGGTACCCTTTAGGTACTGGAAGGCTGCTACAAGGTTTCCCTGGAGCCTTCTCTTCAGGCTGAATAAGCCCAAGTCCCTCACACTGTTTTTGTAAGAAAGGTGCTCCAGCCCCCTGATCATCTTCGTGGTCCTCCTCTGGACTTGCTTGAGCAGGTCCATGTCTCTCTTATTTTGGGGGCCACAGACCTGGATGTAGTACTGAAGGTGGGGGGTTTCATGGGAGTGGAGTGGGAGAATCACCTTCCTTGACCTGCTGGACACACTCCTTCTGATGCAGCCCGGCATGTGGTTATCTACTACTACTGTTTTTCCAAGTTGATACTTTTCACCTACAAGCATTTTGTTATCAGTAGTTAATGGATACATGCATGGAAGCTGAGAACAAAACCATTTCATATAACTGCTGAATTAAACATGCGCTCTAGTCATGCTTTTACACTTCTAGCACCAAAATACTTAAGTTTCTTACTTAATTGGAAAGTCAACCAATGTGTCCAACTTGTCCCTCATGTATCTGCTGTAGGAAAAGCGCTTTAGATGAACAACCAGTACAGGGGGCAGTGACCACAAGTCTAACTTCTTGGTAGCTTGCTGATGTTCTTTACAGTTTGGACAATACCTAGAAAAAATATAAATATATATTTTTTTAACTGCATATGTACACTAAAATACATTACTATAGAGAAAGCCAGTAACTGCATGAGCTGAAACACACACATACTCCATCTTGTTACTAATGCCACTGATCTCCCTTCCACTCAAGTGATAGTGTGCAAACATGCTCACAGTGATGCCTTAACAGCATTTTGAACACAAAAGTAGCACCCCCCAATAGAGGATTCCCATCTTCTACAGTAGTCCCTCTACCATTGGTTAAAACACAGCTTTCTGATAGTTTGTAAAAACAAAGATGAAGGGTTATGAAAATACTTCAGGGAAGCTGACTGTATGCAAAGCCATAAAAAACAGACAACTGTGGCTCTTCCAAGTTTCAGCTGTCAAATTCTTCCGCTTCCTATCCCGTTTCACATGTGACTAATACCCAGCAAAAAACCCAAAAATGAGGATCTCTGGTGACAAAACCTGGAATGCTCCAAAACTTTCAAGTATCCACAAAAGAGAAAGCAGCAGACCGTCTTTTTAAACTTAATTCTGAGCTTCAGGTGTCGATGAAAGGTTCTTAACTGCTAGAAGATTCCTGGAGAAGAAGGATCTTATGGGAGCATCCTATAATTGTGAGTAGTCAGACACAACTCCTAACTAATTGTAATTCAGAAGATCCATGAATCAGAACCCTCCAAAAAAAACTTAATGGTTGGAATACGAATTTGAGAGGCTCTACTGACTACAGACATTCACTATCCCACAAACACGTTGTTTAAGCACACCCCAATTTTATGCATCAATGCAAGGCAAGTTATATATCTACATAAAAAACCCCTTCAATATGCACCAAGCTTTCTCATCTCAAAGGAACGTTTAAAACACTGCACTGGATTTGGCACAATGTTACTCATTCACTGCAGATCACAGTTCATAGACTAGAATATATTACAGATTCACCCTTCCTCCTCATTCTGAATGCACTAATTCTCTCCCATACAAACATAACCTTCTGTATCTGGTAATGACTTTAGTTAAGCAAGAGATCAAAACAGAAAAACATACTGAGAATTTTCAACTACACTTGAAATGACTTCAAGATTCAAAATGCCATTAAATCAGTTAAGTATCTCTGTTAATGTTCAAATGTGGTTTGGATTACATTTTGACAAATACACACAATAGAACATGACTTTAATTGTTTTGTTCTTACCATGGGTCTTCAGCACCTAGTTTTTCCTTTGTTGTGAACAGCTCAATGCAATCTTTTAATTTCACAAAAGGCTTTTTGGGAGGCTTATATTCCACACTTTCATGTTTTTCAAAATCCTAAAGAGAAGTATTTCTTGAGTTAAGAGAACAAATGAAACAAAACTCATTTTAGTGATGTCGTCTTACTATAAGCAGTAACTACAAAGCTCCTATATATGGAAAAACTGATCAGAAACCATTCAAGCAAAAAGTTTTCACAGCTTCAGATTTAATTCCAAATTAGTAAACCTCAGATTTGCTAATTAATTAGATGTGTAAATGAAGTTTATTTATGACAATGTATTTACTCCAAATAATGTGGGGAATTAAAAAACCCAGACCAAAACTTAGCTGTTTCTTTTGAAGACATACAATCCCTTACATTAATGAAGTTGTATTTTTCACATTTAAGTTTTATTAGTGCTGGAAAGGGGATCAATATGAACAGCTTACCTCTGCTGCACTATCATCAAAATATCTCTTCTTTAATTCAGGATCCCAATCCAAAGCAAGGAAAGATCTTTCTAAGATTAAAAACATGTTTTCTTTTAATATTATTTCTTGCTTTACATGAAACTGTATTAACTTTGGACAAACATTCTTAAAAATAAACAATGCTAGCGTGAATTTAAGATTAAAAAGAGATGCACACACAATTTTTGTATTTTTATGAGTTAACTGCAGTAACAAATTCATTATTTATACAGAATTTACTACTGGATAAGAAGATATATTGAGTAGCACAGCGAGAGAACACAACACTATTCTATGGAAGTGGAGTCAGAAAAATGTATCAGAATCAAGTGTTGCCCAACATATTCCCCAAGACTTACCGTCAAGCCTAGGTTGCCTGTCATCGAATCTAATATGCCTGGTATCATCTTTGATGTAGTTTATGTCAGTATTGCCTAAATTATTGAACTGGAATGTAAACAATCGCTTTTTGTGTCCCATGAGTGGTTGACCTTTGCAAGTATCCTCAGTACATAATCCATTTTCAGAATCATTGTCACCTCCAACTGAGTCTTCTGACTGGCTGTTTTCATTCTCTGAGGGAAGTTCCTGATCCTGGCTGGATTCATCATCTTGTTCATCTGTTTCCATTTCACCTGAAACAGTCAGAAGAGTAAGGAGGAGGACATTAAGTAGTACAATAACTATTGAAGGACATTACAGAATTAACTTCATTCTCAAACTGAAGACAAAATACTAAACAATTTTAGAGATATTCCAGTCTTACTTGGAGATCCTTCTTCATGTATACCATTCGGGCCGTTACCATTGATACCATGGTCCTTACAGCAATGCAGGGTTCCTTCAGTGTCTTCACTTTCGGTACATGTTTTTACATATCGGCTAAATACAAAAAATGAAACAATAGTTAGATCCAGCAGATTTTTAAATATTTACATTCTTCAAGCCAAAAAATCCAATGGTTACAGCAAATCTTTTCTAGTGTACTGTATTCATTCCTGCACTCCCTTCTGATTTAGTCAGAATAAAGAGTTCCATTGCCTGATGCGCATTACTACAGGTACATCTGAAATTCTGCTTGGCTTTTGGAGTTATTTGATTTTATACAACTTGATTCTTTGTTATTAATCTGCTTGTCCAGAATTCAGTTCTTTAACTGTTCATTAACAGCATTTTTTTTTTACACAAGACAATTAGTTTATTACAGAGGAAGTTACACCAACAGAAAGTGAAGCATCAATTTAAACTGGATGTTAAATGTTTCTAATTTCTTCCACATAATGACTCTCATTCCAGCCTAGTTTCAGAAAGTATCTAACCATGTACTTTCACAACATAAATGAGCATATGCACTTGTACAGTAGATACAGGCATTATAACCACAGCAGAGTAACTGACAAAACACTTCTATTTTACCAAACCTTAACAAACAGCTATGTATGCAGCACAGTTAATTCCCCAAAACTGACAATACACATTGACTCTCTACTGTTTCTCAAACAGTTTTTGGATGAAGTCATGCTAATAAACAAACAAACAACAACAAAAACCAAAACAAAACCAAAAATTACAATCTGTACTGGTTCATGTCTCCAGTGGCTAAAATTTTAGATTTAATACATGTAATAGAAAGCAAATAAAAGACTAAGTACACAAATCTACTCAGTCTGTAAGCAATGCATGTAAACACAAGTTGCTACTGATTAAAACTATTAGCATTATTCATAGCAAACATGTTTTTCTTTAAACAATAAGCTTACCACATTCTTAGCAGCAGCAGGTTATATAGTTTATCTTCAGTATTGTTTCTAGGCACTGCTATGAGAAAAGGTTGACCAAAGAGTGAAGAACCACTATGGCTGTAGCTAGTGTACCTGCACTTTTCCCTTAAACAAACAGGAATTATAACTTGTTCTGTATCTTCCGTTCTATTAATAGCGATTTCAAATCTAAAAGAAATACAAAGGACAACGTCATTTAAGAGCCTATAAAAGGAATATAATTAAAAAAAATAACCCCCCAACATTTGTCTTCATCTTATGTCTACATTTTAATCTTCTGCAAACAACAAACTGCAAAGATACATGAAGCATGTATCTGCACTTACACATAAATGTCGTCACGTTCCATAATGCTACTCAGATTTTCATCCATACCAAATATCCTGTGGAACCTGTGATTGTATATATCGGTGACAATCATCTAAAAAGAAAATGGAGTATACATCATTAAATCAGGTTAGTATGTGTTGCAATGTTCATTGTTGTGCTTCGTATAAGAAATCACTCTTACCTTATCTGCAGCAACACCAGACAAAGCTGACAATGCTATGCAAAGATCCAATATATTTCCAATTTTGGGAACAACTACTTTGTACTAAAAAAAAAAAGGAATAAAATGTCACTTTAGTTTCTTAAGAGAACAAATGTACACGAGAAAAGAACAAATAACTTGTCATGTGTTCAGCATGCTTCATGTAGTTCCTTCAGATTCCTGAACTTAAGGTGTAAAGTATGGAAATCAACTAACACAAATTCCAAAAGCTACTGAAAAAAGTAGTAGTTCCCTTCATAACTTTACTCACACAATCATGCACACTGCAAACACTACATTTATTAGTTTACACAAAGTTTTTCTTTAATGTTATTTTATTTTCTCCATAAGCCTAACAGCAGCGATCACTTAGATTTCTATTTCAACAGCATTTGCTTATTTAAGCATTTAAATAGTATGCATGCTATTCACTAGATTCTGAAATTTTGAATACAACACCAGTTGTTCATAAAGTATTACTGGGAATAAGAAAGCAATGGTAGGCAATGGATAAAGGCTGATTTTAATCTCCCATGCAGAGAGAGAACTTGATGATTAACAGTCAAAGAAAACCTCCCTGCGGCTTCCCTGCAGTTTGAAATGAAACTCCACGCAGGACTCTTACCTGTTATTTGCATAATAAATAATGACAGGATTAATTAGAAAGAAGGTATTGTAACTTTGCAATTAATTGCCAAGTACAGCATGTGTTATGTATCTCCTGAAGTCTTTCAGTTATTCAGACTCACAAAAGTACTGAACTTGTACTCTTCCCAAAAATCTATTCAATCCTGCATAGCCATCTCACATCACACAGGGTCACCCTCAACTACTGTGTGTCCCTTGTGCAAACCAGTTCTCACAAATAATTGAATGTCTAGCAGGCTCATCTCCCAGCAGTTAATACATGTCCCTTTACCTCTGACTTCCTTAATTCATATTGCCTTTGAGAATACTCCTTTTCCCCCCACCTTCTCTCCTATAGTACTCTGATGTTAGGTGTTAAAAGCTTTTTGCAAGTCTGCCTAATTGCCTGTGTCCTGTTTATTTCCCCTACCCTTGCTTATGCTATAATAGAACCATTTAATCGCGATCTTCTTACCATAACCTATGTACACTGTACAAAAAAAGAAAAAGGCAAAAGAGATATCCTTTACAAATAAATCTCACGTGAAATTACTGATTTTGACTATTAAGTGGTAGCATAGAAGAATTCAGGGCTGTCTAATATACTTACTCTGGGTATTTTTTGCACCAGTTATTGCCAAGATTTACCTTCTCAGGCTAAGAACTGAGAAATTAAGTCTGGATTAAGTGTACAAGTATTTTAATAACAATTAAAATTAAAATATTAAAATTTTAATAACAATTTAATAACAAGTATTTTAATAACAATTGTTAAATAACAATTATTTAAAGCAACACTAAAATAAGAAATGAAGGCAGCATATGTTTTAAAAATTAAGAAGCCTTTTTTAACACAAGCACAAAGAAATTATCAATATCTTTTTTGAAACTGATAGAAAAGTGAGAAAGTATGCATAGCCTTCCTCAAGCTTTCTAAGTGGGATTTCAGAACACTAAAGCTTGCTTGATTTGCTGACTGTACTTATACGTTTAAACAATATAAAGCAATTCAGATTCATTGTTAATGCCACATGAATCAGGAATTTTGTACATAAATTTAGAGGCTTACCTGCATAGGCTTTGCAAGTGGATCCATTCTAACTAAATAAACTTCCAAAGTGCGCTCTTTTTTCATGGGCAGTGGAAGTGTCAAATAACAAAAAGGATCAAAGGTTACAGATATCTTAGCACATTCAGGACAAACGAGGGTGGATTTAAAAAGGCCGTGAAATATATCTACAATGATGGAATCATTTCTTTTTAAATGGTTTTCCCAGGCTTCTTCAGCAACCACCTGTAATGAAAACATGACCTGGGTTATGACAAAGTAGGAAGAAATGAATAGTGAGAATTATTAGTGAGACTAAATTACCTATATGCTTGTAACTCAGTGCTAGAAGAGTCTTCCTAAAGTAAGAGTACTGGAGAAAGACAGGATGCTGCATAGCGTAGGTATAAGAATAACAGAACAACAGAATGGAAATTGTTTTTCCAACTCCTTTAACACCCTTCCACCGCACTCAGTTGTCTTCTGAATAATCTGAAATTTACACAGGTACTTGAAGATCTCCATTTTAAGGTCTTGCCTTATTTTTCTGAAATCTCTTCCAGAAAAAGCCACACATGATCAGTGTCCCAACTTTTCAATGCACAATCATGTAGAAGTATCTTGCAATGTATAGCCTTGACTAAAACAAAGATCAACACCAAAACACTACCTTGTCTGGCCTCCCGTCTGCATCCTTTAACTGAATGTAAGGTTTCTTCCTAATTCGATTCAAATCCTCATGTAATCCATCCAAGAGAAAAGCCAGTAGCTCTTGACAGTCTTGTTGCTGATAACCAGAAAATTGTGGTGCAAATCGTCCCACTTGTGTCTAGAAGAAGTATAAATACAAATACTTCTGGTACCTTAATTGTTACAAAGAATACATACGTCCAATATGCCACAACAGAAAGTTGAAAAGGTAAAATGTGTAAAGTTATAAAAGACAAGCTTTTCAATGGAGACAGGAAGCCAAAACTAATTCTCAAAAACCAAAGCACAAGGGTAGTTCATAGAATCATAGAATAGTTAGGGTTGGAAAGGACCTTAAGATCATCTAG
>JBAFWW010024878.1:0-18676 GCA_036873685.1 Agapornis canus
CTAATTATGCTTGTGTATATTTGGAATTACATCACTGAACTTAATGTTATAATAACTATATTAGATTAATGCAAATATTCCTATTCAGGCCCTGAATTCTTCAGATTTGTAGTTTTCTTGCGGTGTCCATAGATGCAAGTTGTAGTTTTAACACAATTTAAAAAATCATAATTTAATTAAAAAAATTTACTAACCTAATTATTTCGATACCAGACATCTCTTTGAAGTAATTATGATGATACATTTTAATCTGATGTTATCTGTATTCTGCCAGGGATTTTTCAATGGGTATAATTTGGATAAATATCAAGCACTCCAAATGCATTTGAATTCAACCCAGGTCAATAATGGTATTACTGTCTGAAGGCCCTCAATGGGTTTAGTCAGATGAGCTGGTGAGCTTATTCCAGTTTTGACAGCACTTAAATGCTCTCATGTCAGATGCCGGTATAACAATTCAAGGAAGAATTGCAGTGAAAAGGCATCTTTAGTGAGGGACACCTGAGGCTTTCTATTCCTAGTCTTCAAAGTGATCTCAGCTAAGGTTTGTTGATTTGGGGGTAGCAGATATGTGGCAGAACACGAGTCCTACCCGTGTTTCTAGTTTCTTTCCAAAGCACCCAATCCTTCATGGCTGGCTGGGCAGCCTTTCACCTGCATGAAGTCCCAGTTACCTCAAAACTAAAAATAAAGAAAGAGAGATACTAATAAACCTCCTGTCTCTACGGATCTCAGAAACACCATCTGTAAGATTGTTCAAAATATATAAAATGCCCACTTTTAAAATACTTCAGCTACCTCTAAAATGACTTAAAACTTTTTCTCTGTTCGAAGATGCATGAAGGAATAAAGGAGCTCTGATTTTCTAGGCAGTCGATAGTGAGTGGCTTGTGATCAGAAGTGAAAGGCAGCACCTGGCTGCTGGTGAGAAGACTGACAACCCTAAGGCAGATCGTGGAGATAGTTTTGTTGATGGGAGAGAGGCCTTGATCCCCTTTTCTGTCTGAGTTTACTGTGAAAACAGAACATTTGTATTCATGAGTCCCAGAAAAGTAAAGGAGGTGTAAGGAAGAGTGTTTGTGTTTACTGCTATGGAGTTACAGCCAACCATGTTAAAAGGGATTTCAGTCAAAACCAGGCTAAAGTAAGTGTAATAGGTGTAAGATATGCTTATGTTACTAGTCTTTTTTAAATCTGGTTTTGCGCTGAATGAACTTTGTTTAAAAATATATTTTTAAATGTGATTAGTGGTGAATGTCAGTGAAATTTATTGTACTATTAAAATCCTATTGGGTCTTTGTTTATGAAATGTATTTTTCTGTATTTGAGGTTTAGGGAGGCTTGATAATGAGACTGTGAAGATTCATGGCCCCTTTTCTGCAGCTTAATTTAGGCTCTATATCAAATATGTAAAAGAACATTATATCTTCCTGCAGTCTGTGTATGTGATACATTTCTGTATTATTTCCCTTCCAGTATTATTTCTTTTACAAATGCAGAGCTGGAAAATGGTGACAAACTGACAAGCTTAGCTTTCTATTATTTTCTAGGCTAGAAAGAGTGAATCTGAAAGGTGCTGTGGTCATAAGTTTTGTTAAGGTAAGATACGTGTCCATGTCCACATGTTAAGCAAAGATCAAATTATTCTTGATTTAATGTAATAATGGAAAGCCAGCAGTGAGATTTGTGAAGAGGTGTTTTGGAGGCCCACTGTCTCTCTGCTGCTGGCGGAGAGCTTCCACTTTCTACTGTAGGACACCTGGAGATAAATGTTCCCATCAGGAAGCAGCATGGTGTCCCCAGGCATATGCCAGTGACCTAGCAAAGAGCTTTAGCTTTAGAGGTGTAGCTGAGGGATACTCTTGTTCCTAGCTTAACAAACTTCAGAGAGTGGTGGTTACAGTGGAAAGGTGTTACTTTGATTTTCACAGCATTGGTCCATTCTCCTTCTCAATTCTGGTGGTGTGAACCGTCCATGCAGAGATGTGGGTATGGTAGGATCGGTCCCCAGGTGATTTCGGTCTGCTGCTCCAATGCAGCATATCTCATCCAGGAGCACATTGCAGTGTATGACTTAGGGAAACACCATGTTGCTCTTTTCCATAATTTAAGAAGATCTGTAATTCCTGTTTTCCTCATACCATGGATTACTTCCCTTTCAATGCTCAAATCCACCTCAAGATCCAGGCTCAGATCTCTATGATCAAGGTGTCCCTCGTTTGAATTGTTGAGCAGTGTCTTTGAGTCCTAACTCTGCTATGTTTCAGACATTGTTTAGCCAGAAAAAAACCAAATCCTCAGGGACAGGCTTTCCTTTCAGCTGTGTCCTGGGATGTCAAGAGAACAAAGCTCTGTTAATTGTTCCTCATTCAAGATGCATAGCATGACATTATAATACTCAATATTCATTAGGCAAAACAATTGCAATAATTATCTTATAAAAAGTCAGACAGGGTAATTTCTTTCAAAATGAGGATAATCTCCAGAGGAGATTCTGATCCAGTTTTGGTTTTGTTTGTTTATTTTTGGCTGGATGGTTTTAAATAGAAATTACTGTGGTGTCAATGACCTCTGGGTTCAATTGAATTAAGACATTGAAATGAAGTTTAAACAATATTGGTATTTGCTGGAAGGTAGAAAATTGTGTCTATGAAGTATGCTGCAAAAATGCCACCTACATAACTTCTTTTGTTTTAGGCATTTCAGTAAGGCCCTTGAAATTTGGAATACCAGATTCCATCCTTAAACATTCTCAGGTTGTTCTGACTTTTGATGCTTTGAGACATGACTGGGCTTTTTGTGTGTCTATGGGGACTCAGAGTGTGAAAAATAGCAGTGGGGTTCCTTTTCTTGATGTTTCCTTTGCTTCTCAGCTCTCACGTTATTCCAGGATCCTGGACCTGGGTAGTATTATGCATGATCAGCACAAAAGATGGACATACTAGTACCTAAGTATTTCATAAATCAGTCGCTTTTACTGAACACCATGATAACTGTCCATCAAAAATTAGGAGTATTTCTAGCAAGCCAAGCTTCTCCTTCTTTGGATTCAGTACTATAGTTTCCTGAAGACACCAATAAGTACTAGGAATTAATTCAATACTAAGATGCAGCTGCATTGATCTTTCTGGTGTCATTGCCCTAAATTATTATAAGATACAATTAAAAACTAGCTTTAGAATACATATGGGCAAGGACGTGATTTAGGAGTATTTCTTCTCATTCTAATAATGAGTTATTAGATGAAATCTTTGCTTTGAGAAATCCAACTGTACTTCAGTTTTCAGAAGATTCATATTTTTTTTCATGTTAAATCGCAAGGGGAGAGGTTGTAGCAAGAAGATTGATCACTGACAGAGAAGAGGAGGCTAGAAGCTGATCCTGTACTCTCTTATTCAAATTCATGAATAATTTTCACTTGTACAAATTGCCCATTGACGTCCATAGCACTCCTTATGTGAGACAGGATCATTCATGCAAATAAAGGTTTACGGGATGAGGATCTAGGGTGTGTTATTACAGGTCATTTCCTGATACAGTCTTGGCTTTTTTACTCCTTACTCACTAATTTTATAGGTCCTATACTTCTGCCAGAAGAGGTTGTTACATCAGTAATAATGGACCTTATTATTGCTTTTAATATTTTGATTATATCTGAAAAAAGCTAGAAGGTGTATTCATTTCCTTAGAAGCATTAAAATTAGAAGGCGCTAGGGTCTTTGAATTATACTCTATATAATTTTAGAATAATTTTGGCATTTTTTCCCTTCTGGCAACTGAAGCCTTTAACCTTATGGGACTCTGATTTACAGTGACACCGCAGTCTTTTCATAGGCAGCATTATGATGTCATTGATACTGAAATAGTACAGTCAGAATTAAGTAAAAAGTAACTAAGGGACAAAGTTGTTATAGTAGAGCAGGCCTCACTTGGAGACCAGGAGCCATATCCTGCTTGCTTTATTTGAACGAATCATCCCATTACATCTCATTCAGATGTGCAGCACTAGTGTAAACCCAAAAAAAAGCTCACATGAAGCCACCATTGTGAGCAAGACTGAAATCTGAGACAGAATTATACATGCATGTGTAGAGGGAGGAAGAAATTGTCCAAAATATTCATTTACTTTGAATATGTATAGGAAGTGAATGAAAGTGTTGGGCCAAATCCTGCTCTCATTTACATTAATGCAGCCCCATGAAGTCTGCTGAGAGTAGAATTTGATCTGACATTAACAAAAACTAACTTTTACACTTGCCAGATTCTTATTTGCTCACAGCGTGTGACTAGCCAGAAATATAAATAAATCAAATCTGTTCCTAGGAAGAATCTAGCAATCCTTTGAAATTTTCCTCCTTTGCATTACAAAAAAAGAAGGGGTAAAGAAAAGGGGAGAGGATGGAGGGTTACATAAATGAGAGCAGGTGCGGTCGTGCAGAAGTAACTATTCAGCATACGTAAGTGTAGTTGGAAAATCATTGTCTTGCAGAGAATACTTGAAATTGGTCCCTAATGGCCTTGGGTTTTGTCATATGGTCTTGATTATCAAGCCAAAATTGCATTGCCGATGCCTTTAGTGTGAACGAGATAGATGAATAATTGTTACGTGAGCTGAATACCTTTCTGCAAGGAGGAGCCAGGACATCCCCTGGTCGCCACCACACTTACTGTCAAGAAAACTACAAGTAGCCAATTCATCACTTCCTTATTGTTCTTAAAAATACATGTTTATGATAATAAACCCTCATGCCTGCGCTAAGAATGGGCAATGCAGAACCTCAGGATTGTGAGGAATTGGGAGACCCAGTTATTTCTGGGACTAGGGGTTGCAAACCCTGAGTGCCTGATCCTGTTTCAAAGGGCCTTGCTTTATCTTTCTGCTCATGCAGATCTCTGTGGCTATTTTAAGGAGCAAAATGAGTTTCTAGTAAATAAAACAAACACATACAAAATACCCCAATTTTGGCCTCTGTTCAGAAATGAACGACCGTCTTTTTCCTCTTTAGCAGTTAAAAAAAAGGGCTTACGTGCTGATCTACTTCCTTCTGCCTACTTAAGTCTCCATTACTGCTACAATAACAGAAGTAGCAGTAATAAAGTTAACAAAAATCTTATTGCTAGCACTAAGAATAAGTCTCTGTGGCATTTAAAAGATCATAGCAGCTCCTCCACAGAAAGAAAAATGTGATGGTATGGTTCAGAACCACTCTGAGATCCGTGACCATGACCACACTGCTTGTTCATCACCTGACTATTTACACTGAATCACAGCTGTGTGTGACTGCTGCTTACTCTCTGTGCAATCCTTTGCAATACTGGCAATTAGTTATGGGATCCACCAGTTCCTAAATGATCCAAGCTGGGCTGCCTCATAGCCACATGTAGAGCACAGCAGCCTGTGCTTCCTCTTGGCGTGTGATCAGAAGGATGTGTGTGTGCAGGGTGCAAGTGTTTCAGGACAAGATTTCCAGTGTCTGCAGGTTTTTTAAATTAATTGCTTGATGGCGTTTGCCATTAAAACCCTAATGAAGTGCCTAAACCCAGTTTTGATTAAATGATCAGACCATCACCCCAACTATTCAGGTCTACTGATTATCTCTTACTAGTAGTTTTAGCAGTGACTGCCTATTATGAACCTATATATATATATATATAGTATACGTATACATATATGTATGTATAGCTTCAATTTGAGGGAAAGAAAGAAAAACATAATAGAAAAAAAATCACATTTAAGAAAATGAGGTTTGACCATGTTTTAGTATCTTCTGTCAAATTCTCCAACTAGTCTTCTCGCATGAGTAAATTAACGGCTGGGAAACATTTCCCTTGAACTTACATGTTCTTTTATACCTATTTTACAGATAGCTGCACTCAAGTGCAGTGTATCTACACTCAAAACAGGTAGGTAAGTCAGTTTAAATATGATCCTATGCTGTGGGTGAAAAGCCTGAAATGAAGCACAAGCTGCTAGTCTCAATTTTCTCTCCTTAGCTAGACCAGGTTATCTGGATTTCTTTCCCCACAGGGTACCAAAAATACATAAGGAGAAGCCAAGTGACCTGTCTAAAGTGCCAGAAGAGGATGATAGCATCCAGACTTCACTCAAGCTCCAATGTAACCCATAAGTATGCTTGCAGCAAAATTTTGAAGCAGGCTGGCCCTGCTTGTCTTTTTAAACCCAATATGATAGGCATCACTCAGATGTAACCAAACCACTGAATAATGAAGTCACCTGAAGGAAGATCTGGTGGTGGGAGCTAGATGTTCTGAATTTTTCAGGTGTAGTCTATACAGGGAGGTAGGATTCAAGTGATGTGAATCTCCCCCATTGCGCTGTTGGCATTGATTTGCATTGGAGCAGCCTCTGGCTTTGTTGAAGTACCCTTTTAAAAGGCTTAATCTGTTCAAATAGGGGACATCAGTCTTAATCTGGGACTACGATGGACTTCTTTGGCTCTTACAAGGGTCTCAGATGCCTTCTGTATCACGCAGTGTTGCACAAGGTCATGCATTTCATACCTTTCTCCAGAGCTGCTACAGGGTGTTGGCAAAGTTCACGGCTGTGAGGATGCAGTTACTTGCCTATCCACACGAGTTGCTTCCTGATGTAAATTTGCCTTTGGTAAATTCACACTGTGCCTCTTGGTAAAAATTAATGAAGCCATCTTGCTGTGAATAAAATTCTAACTATAGACATCAGGGATATTATTATGTAAAAGGAAGCTATTGATATTTTAAAAGAGCCCAAACAAAATGCCTAGAGGCTAAAAGTTGGTCCTAGGGCTTTCTTTTAACTTTCTTTTCTAATTGAAAAAGCTGAATTGATTGAAGCATTTGAGCCCTGAATTAGCTTTTAAAAAAAGAAGCAAAAGCTAAAAATGGCTCAGTGAAGGACTGAAATGCTGTCACAAGCATGGGCGATCGATAAGCTCAGGAAAAAAAAAGGAAGAAGGAAAGTTTTTTGATTGACAGTGTAAAAATGGGAAATTTAAATACATTTATGTTGTTGCCTATTTTTCCATTGTGTATTGCATAAAATTTAGTTTGGCAGGGTGTTTCCATGCAATCTAGAAGGTGATTTATTAGTAGAACTGAATTTATGTTTCGAATTGTAAACTACATTTATAGTGATATTTCTATATTAAGGTATTAATGCTAGAAGTGCTACCTAAGCTTAATTTTACCAATATTACTCAAAATGTTGTTTATAGTGCTATAAATAGTAACATTGACGTTAAAATTTAGAGCAGCATCTAACTCGCTGAGAAGTTGTTTCTGATGCTAAATGAAAACACAGGGAGTTGACAGTGTGTTTATACCAGGGGGTACAAATAATACTTCATAGCTCTCATTGTTGAGGTTCCCTTGTGCTAAAGAATGTTTAAATATTTAGTGACATTCCCAAATATTCCAATTTAAAAAACAATGTTTACATCAATTATTAAGTGCATGTTATTATTATTTATAATGATGCTAACCTCATGCATAAAAATACCGAACAACAGGCATAATGCCTGTTACCTGCTGTTGGGGATGGTCTTTGACTTTGTTGCTTCCCTGCTTTTTTGCAGTCTTCTGTATTTTCACTAGAGGTCTTCTCACATCTCAAACATCTGGGAATTGCAACCAGAATTGTTGACTTCCTCAAAACCTCCTTTGATTGAAGGGTCTGTGAGAGGGGGGCACTTAATGGCTTCATCTCTCCTCTTGCAATACAGATGGCAAGCTTTTGTGCGTGTAACTTTCTCTGCATTGTTTAAAGAGGAGCAAGGGGGATCCTCAGTTCACCAAAACCTGATTTTGACTATGTTGAACTTATTAACAAAGTTAATCCAAATTTTTTCATACTTTTATTTAAGAAAACATCTGACAGCTTAGATCTTTTAAAACATTGGTGATTACCTCTTCCCTCATTCTAGGAAGTAGCTCAAAGCACCCGCTCAGGACATCAGAAACACAAATCCAATTATCTTTCAAAGGTGTCTTGAGCTCTTTTCTCAAGAGAAAGCCCTATGCACTGCGTGTCTGAAAAGGACACTTTTTCTGAGGGTTGCACATAACGATTTGTCCAGCATGCAACTTCTAAAAAAGTTATCTGCTGAACTGCAAAATGAATTATTCTCACAGCCTTCCACACTGACATTTTTAGTTGCAGCTTGTGGCATAAAAAAATTTATGCAATTTTAGGTTATATTACACATGCTGAGTGTGGCAAGGGTGATGTTTTGTGGTTTAGAGTTCCAGGTTTTATTCTCTGCAGTCCTAGAGAATCACTGCTCAAGAATGGACAAGTTTATTCCCTGCCTTGTTTTTCTCATTTGTAAATTAAATATGATTGCTTCCTTGAATGATTCCTTACATAAGCATTGTATATTTTGGATTATTGTGGGCCTCATGAGAGTTATTTGGAAGTATAAACTACTTTATCTAAGGTGGTTATGTTTCTTATGTGTGTATGATATGAATGTGTGCATGTGTATGTTTTGTATTAAAAGCATATAAGCATTACAGGTTTACCCAAGTTTATGATGCATGAATACTATAGTAAAGAGTTGCAAATAAAATACTCTTATTGGATAGTTACTATAATGCTGTAGAATTTCCTTTCAAGAGGGTATTCTGTCCTTTATCTGAAGTTGAAGCTACCACTTAAGTAAGCCAAGTTATACAGACTATTTAGTACTAATGTCAAACTGACTTTGTGATTTTCTCAAACAAGTTTTGTTCCTTAGCATATTTATTCTCTGGAGTTGAGTTAGAATTGAAGGATTGGAATGTCTTGATGTTGACCTGAGAGGCATAGGCCCCTCTAAGATTAAGAAAGGTGAGAGGATCCACTGTCTGAAGACAAAATTAAGTTCTTGTGCTTAACTTCTAAGCTCTTCAGCTCCTGTCAGAGCATGTTTTTAGCTGGAGAACAATGAGGATGATTCAAAAGGGGGGATGCTATATGTGAGCAGCATGGTGAAGGTGAGCACAAGTAACCCAGCTCAAAGACCAGGAAACAGCTGTGAAATCAGGGCTGGGAGCACATGTGGGTTTGTTTTTCTTTCCGATGTTGTGGCTGTGCCCAGTTCCCAAGCGTCTCATTGAATCCTATCAAGTTCACACGCTCATCTTCCTTCTGCCAGGACTTTTAAAACTTGTTGCTTCCATTCTTTTTGAGAAGTTTTAAAGGAGCATTAAGTAACCATTCGGTTTTATCGAGCCTCATCCCTCACAACACATCTATAAGGAGATTGGCAGCTGCCATGGTAAGGAGAGGTTAGAGCAATCGTTCCTTTTCTGCATGCTGGGTGACAATGACAGTGGGGTGATTGGTTTAATGATTTTTTCATAGTTTCTAGCTGTTGATAGCTGGGACTGTAATTCAGTGCTTTATATTCTGAAATTAACTTCTCACTTCAGTCCACCAGAGCCCATGTCTCTTGTCTCTTGCTAATGTAGATGGTGGCCTTCTCAAGCTTTTACCTGAGAAGGTGACTGTAAGTTGGTACTGTATGCTTTGTTTGAACAGACTGTTACAACAACCAGAAAGATAGCTTGTAGTTCCATAGCTCTGTGCCTGCATCTGTCCAGAAATAACAGATTAGCACATTAAAACACTCTAAGAATGCAAACTGGTTTCAGAGTAAGGCACTTCTGCTTTACATTGCATTTAAAATACCTTTTAAAACCATTTCAATACTGCATTCATGAAACATTCTGGCAAATACTCTTGCAACAAGATCTTTCAGAAAGGGTAGGAATATGCTTTTCAGGAACATAAAACTAAGAAAGTAAGAGATCAACTCTGGTCCCAGTAGGTAGGGCAGCTGTGTTCTAGCTCTGTTATTTATTCATCTGAATAATGGACAAATGACAAAACTCCTACTGATTTCAGTGGGAGCAGAAATCAACTGGAAATGAGCAGCTTTCCTACGTGTCTAATATTCTGAGGACTCAGGTGTTAATTTGCAAAGAAAGATCAACACAGATGGGAAAAGTTATAGCTTGTGGAAGAATAGCTGGTTGAAATGCAGATCCACACGGTAAGAACCTAATCTGCTTGATGCCACATAATGACTTCAATAAAAGTGAAGGCCCTTGCAGGAATCCAAGCTGAATGATAGTAAAAGATCTAGACAAGGGCTAGAGAAAGCCCCTCACGGTGTGAAATTGTGTGTACATCTAACCTTCCACATACAGATTTGTACATATATTTCCTTAGAATAAAACGTTAATAAAACAAAAATTTTTATCCAGGAAGACAAAGCATCCAAGGCAACCCATCTGCAGTCCTGTCATATGATGGACTTGGACAAACCAAAAGCTGCCAATACAACTGCTCAAGAAGTATGCCAAGGGAGCAGATGCTACCTCTGCAAGGATATTTTCCAAAGTTTGGCATTCAGGATCTTCCTGTTACCATCCAGAGAGGAAGAAGTGAGGAAGAGAAGTGGAATGATGTTGCCTTGGCACCTCCAGGTGTCAGCTTGTCTTTCACTTCATTTGAGCTAGGTCTTTTCCTTTCTTTCTTCTGCCTGAGAGGCATCTGGTGTGGAAGCTAAAAAGGAAAACAGCTATGTATGAAAGCAGAATACTGTGAAACTTGATGCTACCTTTAAAATATTTATTTGAAGACAAATTTGTGACTGTATTTAGATATATGGGGCATGATCATGTTT
This sequence comes from Agapornis canus, assembly GCA_036873685.1. Lineage (NCBI taxonomy): Eukaryota > Metazoa > Chordata > Aves > Psittaciformes > Psittacidae > Agapornis > Agapornis canus. The sequence continues at coordinate 10,671 of JBAFWW010024878.1, forward strand.
GGGTTAGCAGAAGGCCCCCAGAGGTACTCTGGTATCTGATCTGGGATCAGAAACCACTGGGGGTTTTGTGAGTTCAGGTGGTTATAGAATTACTTAAATACTTCTCATTGGTTTTATTCCCCTTATATTATTTGTTGTAAAGGAGTAAAGTGACAGTCAACAGGCCTGTATTCAGGTGCCTGGCTTTTCTAGTGACCTTCAGCATCCATGTTGACACGAGGCCATATCTGTGAAAATGTCTCTTCTCCATGCCAATCCGAGGAAACACAAACGTATCCAGCCAGTAATGGTCTCTGTTTCCAAAGGTTTGTAGTTTCTTTCAGGCTTGTGCTGCTAAATAACGTCCCACTGATTTCTTTAACAAGAGAAAATGCTCCTTGAGGCCATGCTCACAGTTCTTATCAAAATTATTTGGCTCTTGGACTAGGTGTGCTTTTAATCAAGCCCCACTAACACAGGAACTGATAAGTGATGACCTTTATTTTGTTTTGGGTTTCCTGCTGCTGGACACCATGAAAGGTCACCCAAAATGACCTAAATACATTGTTTCCCTGGTGTGAAGGATGCAGTAAGGAACCTTTGAATAAAGCAGTGCTTTTTATTTGTTCTGTGAGTATTACTTTTGCTGTTATGGTTCCTGCAGATGGGTACCTGTAAGTTGGGTCGAGATCAGCTTTCTGTCCATGCAGCAGCCCCCAGTGTAGCTGGAACCTTTGCCCCAGCCCTGGAGTGACTGTCTTCATTGTGAACATTCTGTCTTGCCATATGCAGACCCAGGGTATGAGACTGGTCTTATCAGCTCTGTATGTCCCTGGAGCATCACAGAAACCCCAACCAACAGTCAGCCAAGGAAGAGGTTTTATACTGGTTTATACAGCATATGTTTGACGGGGGGGTTAGCTGTGTCTTGAGCAGCAAACCATGGGAACTGAATCTTATTTGCTAGGATTGAAATATAGCAACCAAGGCAGATCATCCTGTCTGCCTGTTTTTATGTGTCCCTGAGTCTAAAGTCATTTTTAAAATGTGAGTGATGCAATTTCTTGCATCTTTCATTTAATTTGCTGCTTGGTAAACAGTGTTTTAGATTAGTATATTTGTAATTTAAATGAAGACAATACATCAAGTCAAGTCAGAAAAGAAGGAAGAAGTTTAAGGAATGATTGATGCCTCTTTCAGTGTTATGCCCTCTTCAAAAAGAAAAAAATCCAAAGCATAAGGAGAGGGAAGAGGTTGGATTATTGAGGATCTAGTGGGGTAAGGCAGAAACTGTTGTTCATGGGCAGAAATACGCTATTTTTAAAACCACAGTCAGCTCTGATAGCTGAATCTGTTTTCTTCAAGCACACTAATAAATTCTGCCTAATTCATTTTTTATTCTCTCTTGGGGTCTGCTTGCAGATTTGCCTCAACAAAGGAAGCATCATGTTACTTCTTTTAAATAATTGATAGCTCTTGGTCCAAGCCAGCTTGAAGGAAATTCAAAAATAGGTACTGATTGAGTAAATACCCTGCTCCCACCCCTCCAACCCTTACTTATTTTTGCAGCCTGTGTGACTGGCATCATGTCACTTCGATGATATCATTGAAGCCTTGGGTACACCCAGCACTTAGCGGCACTGATTTCATTTATGTATGTATTTGTATTTAAGAAAAAGTGAAGCTGGTAATTGTAAACTGTCTGATAGAGCTAAGAGCTCTTAATAAATCATCAGCAGTCTTGCACTGTAACAACCAGGGGTGGACTTTAGTAGCCTGTGGTTGAAACAGGTATCAAGAAAGGCATTGGGGAGACTTGCTTATATATGCTCTTGTCTTTGCTGGGGGATGTGGTCTTCTCAGGGTACCCATGAATCAGTGGTTTCCATCTTGTTGGTTGTTTACAGGCTTTGTCATGCCGCCTCTGACAGCAGCATTGTTGCCATGGAGTAAAGTCATTTCACTGGACAGTACAGATTTGCAAGGCTCTGTGATGTAATTTTTAAAGATGTGCCATTTATAATTTGCCCTTTAAATTATTCAAAACCCAAATCAATTAACAACAAAACAGCAATTTTTTTTGATGTTTTCTTCTTTTTTTGGAGAGCCTTGGAGAGGCAGCATGGTTATCTTCCACTCTCTTTACAGCAGAGGTTGCCACAGTAAGGACATTTTTGGTGTAAAAATCTGCATATGAGAAAATCGTGGAGGAATTCTCATCTAGTGAATTTTGTATTCATATTTTGATTTGTTGTCCATCTGACTTCGTGCCTTCCCAGTTTTGATAGGTGTGAGCTAAAGGGCTCAAGAGCAATCTGTGGAAGGTGGCTCCTGTATTCGGTTTTCTTTGTAAGGTATCTTGGCGTTTTGTAACATTACTTTTCCAGCGTTCCATAAGTGATGCTCAGCTAGAAAAGGGGCTGATTCCTGTTGAGAAAATTGGAGAACATTTTCTTCTTTCCAAGCAGGCAAGTCCTACAGTTCATCTCAATATTTTAATGCATCAAACCAGCGCTCACCTAGTAAGTAACATAAGGTCTTCTTGACCTTGCAGCATTATGTGGGCATGCATGCCATTCAGCTGAACCACTCCAGTGTCCAATACCTTGGAGAAATTGTCAAGTATTTCCTCTGATGCCACGTTTGTGTCACCCACGCTCGCTCAGTGTTCACTGCCTGCTGATGGTGCACAGACCATGGAGCAGTTTGAGTTCCAACAACCATAGTAGGATCAGGAAGGTCCTTTCCAGCTGGGAGAGCAGATCACCATCAGGGGCATATTCCTATGAGTAGGTGCAGATGGACCAGAGTGGACTGAACAGGGTTTGGCTCTGATCTGGAAGCCTTGGAACTATTTACTGTGATGCTGTCATCAAGCTAACACTCTTCCTGTGTATTATAAGTAGTGTTAGACCTAGAAGCTCCAGTATGAAGATTGATCTGTCAGAAGCATGCCATATATTCTGCATATTTATTGTCCTATTTTCCCTCCCATAACATGAGTATCATCTCAAGTATAGTAAGGAGTATAATGGCAGATAATCTGATTTACAAGGAAAGCTTTCTTTGAGGAATGGAATGACGGAGCCACTTCTGTTTTTTTCTCTTCTTCTCCTCCAGTAATGGACCTCTGGGGTCTGTGTAAAGGATTTAGGGGGCAGCATGGAGACAGGAGGTCATTATTTCTGAGGCATAACAATCTAGGCATCAAGAGGACAATGCAAGAATGAAACTTGAAACAATGATACCAAAAAATGCTTACCAAAGCAAGGCATACAATTGCATATTTGGATATCTACAAAGTGCCCTGTACTCTGAGTAGTTTCTCACACCAGTGTGGTGCACATTGATGCACAATGATGTGCAAGGCTTTTCAACCCACTATTTTATACAAGGGACTGCAGTATTTGGAAACTTTTCCTCTGTGTGGTGCAGTTTGCAAGCACACTTTACAGGGTGTTAAAATTGTGTCTTTTGGCCAAAAGAACAAGTAAAAAATTACTTTGTTGATGGGAAAAGCTTAAAACCAGCACACTAGCTCATTTTGCATGTTAGTCTTTTGCCATAGAGAGAAATCAAAGACTTGCTGAAGGCATAGCACACTGAAGTGTATCTATTAGTGTGTGCTTAACTCTGTTGCCTGGGAGCTTTTATTAGATGAAATGGGCAAGAAAATTGTCCTCACTTTATGTTTTCTTTTGGGGTTGCATCCTGAGTCACATCACATACATGTATAAAGCTGATAATTTACTGATTTATCAATGAAAATGCCACTTAGTTGAAAAAAAGGGAACAATATAATTGGGCTTTGAAATATAAACTGCATCAAAGAATATGTTATTGGGTGTAGTAAGGACCCTTCTACCCATGAATGTAATGCTCTATACCAAATCTCATGAGACAAAGCAAAACCTGTTTCTCTGATGGCTGGACTCTCCAGTTAAGAAATGCTATTACAAGCATTCTGTTTAGGAAGGGAAGCTAAAAGCCTCTCCAGGGTACATAGAAAATGCTGATCCTGAATGTATAAATGGATACATTTTAATCTGAAAGTGATTAATTATTACTCATGATTAATTATAATTATTTTATTACTACTCCAAACCCTTGGGTCAAATTGGACACTGAGGTTATTTAGAAATTTGCTGAAGAATCTCATGGTTTGGTATATTATCATTATTGTATTGGATATTGGACATTATCAGTTGCACTAAAGAGACCAAATGCTATCATGCCATCAAATTACAGGATATATTTGGGTTGCAGGCGTAACTCCGTTTCTCTCAGTGTCATCAGATATAACTGTAAATTTAATGCACAAAGGGAAGGCGAAATAATCCCTTCACCCACGAAGAAATAAATTAAATGTTACCCCACACTAAAAAATGTAACCCTAAGTGAACCTTACGTTCATTTAGGAAAGGTCAGTGCATACATTCATTTCTGTTCAACGTGATGGCAGGTACTTGCAGATTAGTCTGTTTTATTGAGTGCTTTCCAGCGGGAAAGCTTGACATCCTGCCTCCCTCTGGCCAGTCCTGCCTTCTGGTTGCCTCCACTCCTCAAGTATCCTCAGGAATCTTTTTCTTCTGAACATATAGCTTGTAATATACATAAAAGCAGAGTTTGCTTTGATCCTGACAGGGAAATGTTTATTTTTAAACTCGGACTGGGCTGTTGTCCAGCAATGCTCTTTCCTTTGCATCATGCTATGGGTTTGAGCTCTGCAGCCCTCCTGGGTGGAGCTGGACCTGCTGCAAGAAGGACCTGGCTTGATGGGTCCTGCTGAGCTCCCTCCTTCCCTCTCCCCTCACCCCCCCATTCCTCCTTATCCTCTGGTTTTGAAATTCAAATTGAATGCAATTTTCAGCTCATTTGAGCCAGAATATACTCTTGCTGAGCTTCAGTGGCTCTTAAATTCAAACTTGCAGGAGAAAACAGATATCATCTGTCACTGAGGGTGAGAAAGGGTGTCCTCCCCACGTTTTATTCATGGGAGGCAGGGCTGCACTGACTAATTCCAGTCTTTCTGACTAATCACTCACTGGCAAACTAATCAGCTAATCGATGAGACTGGTTTCTTGTAGTTTGGTTGCTTTTTCGCAAGGCTTGTTTTTCTTTATTTCTCTAGCTTATGTATTTATTGTCCTAGAAGTGCCCTAGCTGGAACACTTCTGTTCACGTTTAACTGTACTGGCTTCTTTTGGGTCTCATTGTCTCCACCACAGACTGTTCCTTTTAAAGAACTACAGATGGAGATGCCCCAAATCAGATAGTTGACAGAGGAGAGGCAAGGGGAGAGAGATTTCCAAAAGAAGCTTAAAAAAGGGAAAGGAGCAAAGGGGGGAAATGTGTTAAATGCATTAGTTGTTGTTATGTCAGGAGGTTTAGGACCATATACATCTGTGGGGTATATACCATCACTGCTTACTCTACAAAACCTGTTTTATATTAACACATGTGCCAGTAGCTCATGGGTCACCTTATGGGAGGTGGGAGTCCTGCTTAAAAGTAAAGAAGAAATACAACTTCCTGATTTTTCTTACTGCTTTTTTTTGGGGGGGGGGTTAAGTGCTATTTTTGAAATATAAAAAGGCTCTTGCAAAGAGGACCAGCTCCTGCTTTTATTGCACTCCTTTACAAAGCCCTCTTTCATTTGGTGCAAATAGCATTGGTTTGGAGATTGGCAAACTACCTTCAAAAGGAAATGTTGCAAGAAACAGCAATTTGGTAGGTATAAGGGCGAAACTAAAGTACAATCTGTGCTAGTAGAAAAAATAGGTTACTTAATCTAACAGCATGATAGCATTTTAATGCTGCTCTGAGCAACATCAGCTTGTTACTGGCAAAAATCCCCAACCTGAATTTTTGTTGTAGCAAAATCTAGATGCCATAAAGGATGTCAGAAATAGATGGGGCATCTGCAAATGGTGGGAACATATCAAAGTCAGACCGGAAATAATATCAAACACCATGCTAGTCCCCCAGTTGTTTGTTAGCAAGGCTGTCAAGCCTTGATATATTACTAAACCTGTCTTATGGTTGGAAGCTCTTCTGTAGCTTTTTTGGTGCTTGTTCTTTGTGTCTTACAGGTTTTCATACAATTACAGCCCGATCCTGTAAACACTTTTGTATTTGTTATGCCAATGTCACCCAAACTGGAATTAAACTTCGTGTCACAGTATCCAGTTATCACTTTGGGCACGTTAAGTATTTCCAGTTTATGGTGATGTAATCCATAAAAACCCACTTTTTTTTGATGTGAGAGTCAAAACAAAGGTATGGACATGAGCAGCCAGTTCTCAACAGCCAGATACAGATGCCTTGTGTAGAGCTGTTACGGCAGAACTTGTGTATTTGTAGTACAGAGTCAACAGCAAAAAGCAGGGATGCAAAGAGAGGGCACTGTTACTGCATGTTAGGAGTAGCCCAAGCTCACCTTGGGGACTGGGCCCCTTCACAACACAGGCAATGTTTCGAGACCTGTGTCTATGCTGTGATGAAGCTTAGGGAGGTGACAGGCACGTGTCTGCCAGGGTAGCAGGACCTGATTTCCAGTGGTCTTTATGGTTGTGAATGTTAGCTTCATGCATTTACAGTTTCTGAAGCAGGGGTTTTTGGAATCACTTTTTTAATTAGGCAATTTAATTCAGGTTAGGCCCTGTTTTAGCCAACTCAGTGACTCTCTGAATCTTCCCCTTTGTCTCCAGTGGCTCTGTTAGACATTGACACTGACCTGCAAAACTGGTACTACAAGTCCTCATAAAGAAATCTGATATTCCTTTGGAAGTTATGATGATGTATGTAAATCAGCTGCCATATCCACACTGTCACCTCTTTGGCTGAAAAGAAAGGCAAATCATTTTGTTGGTAGCTGCTGAAACCGTCAGCTGCACTGTCATTAATACTCTACCCTCTTTCCTGGAAACTCAATATGTCAGCTACCTGATGTACCCTTCCTCTTCCAAGAATATATCTCTCCATTACTTCAAATTCTTCTTGAGCTGGGACCTCCCATCTGCCAGTTTATTGTTCTTCTTCTGGCCCATTAGTTCTTCCTCCCCTTCTTTTTATCATAACCTTATGTGTGTTTTATCATGTGCTAATAACCGGAGTGGCTGAGCTCTCTCCAGGAGCATATAAAATGATATGTCCAACTGCTATTATGACTGCTTCTTTCCTCTTCTTTCTTGCGGGGAGAGCAGTGGGGGGGGGTAAAGCGTTAGGGTTTAATAGTTTTATATTGCTGTGATATATACATCTACACCATCACAACCCCGGTCACCTTCTGCCTGTAGGGCAACCTCTGGACTACCCTGTTTAGTCTTTGCTGATGGATCTGCTCCTCAGGGAAATGGCCAGATTTCTTTTGCTGCTCTCTGGGAAAAGGCTCTCCATGTGATGTCACTCCTCTGAAGGAGCTCTTTCTGGTCCCTCTCCTTAGATACCACTGCTGAACTTTCTTGTTCCATACCCCCTACTCTTAATTGCTGTTTAACCCTGACAGTCCCAAAGATCTTCTGTTATTGGTCCCTTCATCTATAATTTATTGTTCAGTAGCCACATGGCAATGCTGGGATTTGTACAATTAAAAGTACTAGGCTTTGCAGTAGTACAAGAGCCATGGAAATCCAGGTGAAATAATAAGTGCCTGCCTCCTTGCTTTGGTGGATCTCCTGGATCTCTTCTCTGGCGCTTGCCACCCGCCTTTCAGCCCACAGCCATCTTTCTTGGTTTGTTCTTGGCCCATATATGAAGCTTTCTGTTGCAGAAGGAAGCAAAATTGGCTGCTGTCAATGGACATTGGCATCAGTGAGATTTTTACTTAAATTAAATCTCTGCAACTCACCTTTTTGTTGTAGCAGTTATTTCTGTGCAAATATTAAAGTATTAGCAGTTGCATCTTGTGCACCTGAGGAATTCTATTAGAGATTTCCACATGAGGAAGAAATGACTGGATTGCAACCCACTATCGTGGTTTAAACCCAGCCATGCAGCTCGTTCACTCACTCAGCCCCCCTTTCTTG
>JBAFWW010024878.1:18776-68161 GCA_036873685.1 Agapornis canus
GAGCATGAGGCTCACAAAGTCCTTGGTCAGAACAAAACATTCGAGCAGTAACTAAGAACAACCCTGTTATCAGTTTTGTTCCCAGGTTAAGTCAAAACACAGCTGGACCAGCTACTAAGGAGGAGAAAAACTTGACTGCTATTGCTGAACCCAGGACACCCACAAAACTCCTAAAATAGCTGGTGTGTCTATGTGAGTTTTGTGTATATAGGTGTGTATCCATAGAGGAAGAGATATGTTTTATGATCTCTCTTACGCCCTAGATAACTTTTTGCTGTTCAGAGGTCAGTGGGTGACCTGCAATACCTGCTTGCTTATAACGTGCTCAGTAGAGATCAGTTTCAAATAAGTGAAAAACTGCCAACCAAACTCTGGGTATTTGTGGTATTGAACCTACAATCAGGATTTTACATTTTAATTTTGTGTCTAATTTTAAGAATATGTCCTTTTGATTGGTTGTTATTTGGCTTTACCATTCTCCATATATTTTCCGTTTCTTTCTTTATGGTGCTTTGAGAAACTTAGTAGTGTATTATCAGGACTGTTCTCTTTGAAATTGCCTTTAAAACTGCTATTGACTTTAACAGGATTAGTGGTCATGTTAGGGAGCCTGAGAAAAAGGTCTTACAGTGCACACAGCATCTGATTCCAATACCTTGTCAGGTCAGCTATTACCCTGAGTCACGTATTGTGCCATCCTGGCACAAACCAGACAGGGATGATGAATTGTATCACCAAAGAGGCATGATATTAGCTTTGGGTATATTTTACCAGCCTTTGTATTGCCATGGCAACAATAGTTTTAATTATGGAGAGCCAAAACGATAACTCGTATCTCAGATGGGACTTAGTTTTCCCTGTGGGCAAAACTGATGAGCCATTGGAGTAAAACTTGGTATCTTGGTTTCCCTCCTAGCCTGGATTTTATTCTCTGCTTTTTCAGAGAGCTGTTGTGCTCATGGTATGACCCCGGAGGGGCTGCAGGACAGTGGCCCAGCAGGAGATGATGAAGTGACCCTCTTGTCTCTTGGGCACCATTTAAAAGCAGTTCTCTCACTAAAGGACTGCTCTTGGCTTCCCTTTAAACTGCTGGAGATCTGCATATTTGGAAAAGCCTGGTGTGAAGTGATGTCTAATAATGGGCCTTCACAAATTCAAGGTTGTGCTTGGGGGACAAAGAAAGAGCTCCACTTCAGCAGTAGACATGGAAATTTGCAAAGCAAACACACCCATATCTAGCTGTGATGTGGGAAGCGGGTCAGGAGTGGCTTTCTTCACAGTGACAAGGGTGTTTAAGCCACTTTCCTAAGATGGGATGTGTGAGGGCAATGACCAAAGAAGGTGTGTGTTACTCAGAGAATACAGAAAGAGAAAAAAAACCCAACCCATGTTTCATGTAAATCAGTGTCTATATATATATATATATATATATATATATATATACACATATATATATGTATATATAATCAATATATTCATTCATTTCCTATTTTTGATGGATATTGGCCCTTGGTGGTTATGATAGGCTCCTTCTCGGTTTGAGAACTACCTGGCTTGTTTGAAGAGCAGAGGTTGGTAAAGAGATAGGACACCAGGTAACTTCGTTTGGATCTTCTCTGACATGCTGAGATTCCTAGCATATATATTCATGATTGCAGGTCTGAGGCAGCATCACCAGGATATTATGGCCAGAGATCATGAAATCACAGAGAATAAGAGTTCCAAGATCACACTGTTGACTAGAAATTCAATTACTCAGATGTGGATCTAGAATACAGAGAGCTCAGCAAGCATGTAGGCTAATTTTTAGACTTGCTGAATCTCTACTCTCGCTCCTTGCAGTGTTACAACAGCTTTCTTACAACACAAAAACCCTGAGCAAATATTTTACTGGTAGTTGTACTGTTGATTCACTTACACTTTTTGAAATTTAAGGAGTCCTCTAAGATCATGATTTTGGAATTTAGCAGCATAAATTAAACCCTCTTATGAAAGAAAGAAAGAAGTTTGTGGTTGTTTTAATAAGATTTTATGGTAAGTATGGCAACAGTAAGTCTGTCAGCCCAGACTTTGCTGCATATGTGTAGCTCTGTGCTTTGAGACCCTAAAAATGTCTGCTTTCAGGATGTCAGCAGGGGGCTAATGAAAAGGCTTTGTTGATTTTAACGAATTGCAAGCCACTGTAGCCAAAATAAATGTAATCTGCTTTTTGGATTAGTTGTCACACATGATTTTACCTACTAACAGTGATTAAAGAACCCTGGTGGACCAGAAGCATAGCTGCTCTCTGATGACTCTTGCTAAAATAGCAATAAACAGAAGTAAATAAAGACTTAGGGCATTAGTTATCTTTAATAAACAGTGCCACTGCATGTAATGGTGTGGGGAGACTTCAAAAAAACCTGTGTCATGTGCAGCAATGTCACTCTTTCTAGTGCAGACAGCACTGGCCATGTTAGATGTCTGGAGATAGTGGCATCACCAAGCTGCTTCCCTTGCATTACTGACCTGCAGTCCCTCTTCAAGAGGTGCCAACACGACCAGATACCCCCATGGAGACCTTCAAGGCTCAGACATTTTCATGCAGCAGCAGACATCAGAAACAGAACTGAAAATGTCCAAAACTAGAGGAACTTGGAGAGGAAAATGGAGTGTGAATTGCTTGTGTAATTATACAACCTCCAAACCACTGTGATTCCATCCAGGTAATGAATGGACAGCCAGTGCTGGTCTCTCTTACCTTAGTATTTGTAAACTGATAAAAATAATTGCTTGTCCTTGCTGACACCTTTTATCCCTGATATTATCCCATATAATCAAAGGTGGGTGTGTTTCCCAATCCCCTTCACATTTGTTGTGAGAGGCAACAATTACAGTTGATGGTATTGTACTACTCCTTTGGATTCACTGTTGCTTTTAATCAGCGGATAGAAACAGCAAAACAAATGAAAGCATGTTCTCTCTTCCTAGAGGGAATTATCACTGCAGTACTGAATGTTGGGAACAATTTTAGGCAATTTTCCAGGGGCAAAACCACCTTCCTGAGAGTAGCAGGGAATGGAGGAGTTTCCTAACAGGAACACAGAAAGTCAGGGCTTTTGAAAATAGAAAAATCAAGGGACAGCAAAACATAAGAAATATTACTTTAAGGAGAAATCCTACTGCAACAGGGAGAGGGGTGAGCTTTCTAACTAGTCTTCAACTTTGGCTTCATCTGTCCCTAGCTGTACATCCCTGGAAGGCACATGGCACTGTTCTGCAAGGAGTTTATCTTTTACATGACAGCTAGAACCCTTCAAATTAATCAAGCAAATATCCTCAGGCTTTCTTGGAATTGTGTAACTCCTTTTTGATGTATGGAGTTAGATTCTTACTTGTGTTTTCAAGTGAAGTTGTGCAACAGTTACAATCCACTTCTGGCTTTACTGTCTATGGAAAAAATACTTTGATATTGTGCTCAGGAAGGGAGTAAAACCCATCATGGATCCATCCTTCTCTTGGCTGGCAGTCATTAGGAGTTTGGAGACATGCCCGATGGTGTAATTCAAGTCTTGACTGCATATCTTATTGGTTAAAAATAGGAGCCAACTCCAGCTCATCAGTTTTGCTAAGAAGCTATTGATTGTGATTAGCAAACTTAAAAATAATTATCTTGTGTGTTCATTTCTATCTTTGGACATACTCTCATATTCCTACTCTTATAGAGAGTATTGAGCAACACAATAAGGCCACTTGATGACTAAGGTGTTACACTGCATGGATGGGAGAAGGGTATTGAGCCTTTTTAATTGTCCCATCCCCTTGTGATTAAACAAACACACAAAACCTACTAAAGGCTTTACCAAAGGGTACAAAATGAACTACCCACCACCCCCTTGTTCCCATGGGGAACACATATCCAGTCCATCCCAGTTTCAGTCTTCACTTTAACCACTCAGCTCTTTGGCAGAACCCACAAGTCAATCTAGCACCTCAAATGGGAAGAATGAAAGCAGTGAGGTGCTTACAACCCGGGGAAGGGGGAGAGGGATAAACCTCACCTAGGATTTAATACCTTATTAAAGCCTGTTGGGGCTGGCTTTATAGCTGGTAGCAGGCTGACCCTGAACTGGCTCAGTTAAGGATACCTGAAAACCTATCTCTTTCTGGAAGCTGTTGTTCCTGTAGCAGGGATGGTTGCAGCAACCAGCTGAATATTTGTTACTTATAACACTGTGCTCAAGTGAACTAGCACTTACTTCAGACTGCAAGCCTGGACTGCCTGCTGAGTGTGTGAGAAAACCTGCCTATAATTGTCAGACTCCTAATGCAGGTCAGTAGCCGTTTCAGGGGGCCACCTTCCCCAGGCTTTAACTCTTAAGAACCCTTGGAAAAGTGATTTCTGGCCATGCTTTCCCTGTCTGTTGAGAGCATCTATTGAGTAACTTGTCTATTTAAGCTTGGTGTTAGAAGGTGGATGATAAGAATGCTGTTGTGTGATACTTTGCCTGTAGGATCTCCCCACTTTGCTGTTTAGAGTTTGTATCCTCTATGAATGTATTAGTAACTTCAAATCCTAATAATCCATAATGTCTGGTTTTGGTTTTTCATTATATTTCTCCTCCTGTTTCACTCTCATATCGGTTTGGTGTGTTCCAGGGTTGCACTCAGTGGGCACCTGATGTGCTGGCAGGGACATGGACGATAATGTGGGCTACAGTACAAATTATGCAGATGTTTTGCAACCAGGGATGCTTGCTGCAGGGCTTTATCAAACTGAAATCTCATTGCACAATCAGACAGTGCTGTATGGGCAAGGTGCAAGCAAACTCTTCAGGCCACTTGCAAGCCATATGAAACTGTATGGGTTTGTGTATCTAGACGAGGGATTGTCCCCAGTGCTTTTGTCTGTTAATAGCAGCTTTTGAAATTCAGGGTTGGAATTTAATGGGATGGGGAGCTAGGAGGATAACCAATTCTTAAAGTGCTTGCTGGTGGAATGGTCGTTATCAGCACAGGTGAGAGATGTGAGCACTGGGTGACACTATAGTTATTGTGCCTTATGTGGGCTTTGTGTTGCTTCAGGAACATAAAGCAATGAAATGCAAGGCTTCAGCGTGGTAGAAGGGAAACCGAGGGCATGCTTGCTTTCCTTTGTGTGCTGCTCTCTTTGAGAAGAGGAGATGCACATGGACTGCAGCTGCAGGGCTGGAGCAGGAGCCCTGCGGGGATGGCTGAGTGAACCTGGGGGGAAGATGCAGCTCTCTTCCTCTCACTGCCCTGCAAAGTTTATTATTGCAGCCTTGAGGAAGATCTGGGCTGTGTAGATGGATAGAAAGCAGGTAATAGTATGGGAAAGCACTTCACTGACAGGAGTTTCTGACAGCAGCTTGGGGCACTTCTGGTATTGTCATATGCTTTTGAATACTTTCTAAGTGACTCTAAACCTACGTATCACAGTAATTCCCCTGTATATATCTGTGTAAACTCTTAATAGACTCATGCACGTTAGCTGTGTACTTCCAAACAATTCACTTCAAAAATATTTGGGCTGTCTGAGAAAAACATTATTGGAAGAGCTATTTTTTTTCCCTTCCTGTATTGAAAGGGACTTAGACTTGAGCCTTTAAATCCAGCATCACTTATTAGCATAATTCCAGGAATCACAAAGATTTATTTGAGTTTAAAGCATGTAAAATAAGGTGGGGTTTTTTCACATTTAAAACCAAATAACGCAACTTTAGAATTGTATCTATTGGGCTGTACCAGAGCTGGAGGTGAGTGTTGTGTGTCCCTTTCCCATGATTTCAGTACCTTTTCCTCCACCCAGGAGACTGCAGCCTATTTTTTGATGTCTGGCTGTCGTGGCCTCAGATACTTACATGGCTGCAACTGCTGCAGTTTCTCAATGTTTCACAATGCTTCTGGGAGAATATTATTACCTGAACCATATCACTGGCTCGTGAATACTGAGTGCTTCCCTTTAGCACAGATGAACTTGACAAGGCTTTTGGTACTTTTTGGGAAGAAGGGCTGATCTGGAGTAAGTGCAGTGACAACTATAACAAGAGCAAGGGCAGATTTCACATGCCAACAGGGAACACTGCTGAAATCTGCCAAGTCTTGGCCATGCTGAGCTAGTCTGAAGTCCCCCATTTATTTTATTTGGCTGTTATACAGTCTCTTATCTGCACAAGCAACTTGTGATCTTCCAGAGTAATTTATTTTTTGTGTTATATTTAATGTTTTTCTTGACAGAAGCAATGAGAAACAGGGAAATACTTCTGCTTGAATGTAGTTGATGGCTCAGAGTCAACTACAGCCGCTAACCTGGCAATAATTTGAATTACAGCAAACACATGGGAAGAGTGAAAAAGAAAGATGCAGGGCAAAAGAAAAGTAAAATAATCATCACCAGGGACATTTCTTAAGGATGATTTTATTAAAAGTTCATGTTTGAAGTCATGCCATCCTTTTCATTCTCTGTATTCAATTGCTTTTCTGAAGCTTGGCATAGCTATTCTGATGTGCAGCAGAAATACTACATCAAAGGTGAACGTTTGAATCCTGGCTCAAAAATAAAACAGAGGGTTGGTGGGGCACAGAGCTGGGGGGGAGAACCCCCAGATGACTAAGAGTTCTTAAAAGTAAGATATAAAAGAAAATAATCATTTCTCTCCCCTGACAAATGGTTCAAAAAGTAGCCAACAGTTTGGATCTGGTCTGTCACATTGCATACAAATGAAGAGACTGTCACCACTGGTTTCCTTTGAAAGCTTTTGATCTTATCTTCTGTAGTAAAGGGCATGTGACTTGATCAGGGCTTTTCCTCTCTGATTCATAGTCAGAGTCCTGATCTACTGAAATATCTGTGACAGGTTTCTCTACTCAATTGCTACAGTATTATTTCTTCCTCCCCTTTTCCTTTATTGCCTTTGTCTGTGGCGGGTATGGTTCACCTTTCCCTTTCCATTCAGGAACACCAGGTTCCTAATCTGGCAAATTTCAGCAAATCCTGTATATTACAGTTTAGTCAGTAGTAGTCTTCTGCCTGTTTTCTCTGTGTTTGCCAGGCTGACTTTTTCTTCTAGTAAGAACAGAAAAGTGGATTTAAAATTACTTGTAAGGACACATTGGGCACACAATTCTCCCTAGAAATCATGGCATATATATATTCTGATAATTCATTAAGGATTGCTTTGTTTCCAAGTACTTGTAAATGGATGATTTCAATATGCTGGGACAGTAGTGAGAGAAGATTTTTAGGGACCTCTTATACTTTAAAGGCACAGTTTCTGTAAGTGGTTATATTTTATTATGAGCCTGATTAGCTCATGTGCTGTAGCTGATTAATATTTTCGTTCAGAACTAGTGAAGTCAAGGAAGACTTTTCCAAAGGGCTAAACTGCTGCTGTGGCAATTGATGGCAAAACTGTCTTTGACCTCTCTGCTGTGAGACCACGCTGTTGGGGAATTGAAATGGGAGCTGAACTGAGCCCCAGGAGGCTCCTCTTTGCAGAGGAAAGGCAAGAGCAAGGTACCATTGGGTCCATGTGTTGTCAGCGCTGAGCTTTGCTGCCAAGCTCCTGGTAGAGGACATCCCTGTTGGTGGTCACCGCAGGGTTGGTTTCTGCCCCAGTGGGACCCTGCAGCTGGAGGCACAAGTTTGCAAAATCGGAGACTTGCACTAGAGGCAAAGGTTGTATTAGGTTGTATTGATTTTCAGGGTTTTCTTCCATTTTGGGGGTTGTTTGTGGTTCATTTGTGTGTTTTCCTGAGGAAGGTAAAGCAGGGATTGAGGTGCCAAGGAATTGTTTCTACCCAAACTGTAGCTAATTAAACAAAAAATGCTGGAGCTATTGAGTGCAGAGCAGCATCTAAATGGGTGAAAGTTAATGGCCAGTGTTTGCACAGGAGGTCAGACCCAGTGATCTCTTTTAGCCTGCAGCCAATTAACCCCTGAGCATGCGATGCTGCATTGCTCTGCAGTCTTGCAGGTGGGGATTTGTCTAAGAGAAACCCAAAGCTTTACCAGTCCATAGGAGTTACCTGGCAGTGGGCTGAGCAGGCTCTGCTTGGTTTTCCACTCAGCTTTGGTTGCAGGTATGTCCCGTTACAAGCAACGAGCTGGTGGGGACTGGAAGGAAGCCTGAAGCGTGCCAGTTCACTGGGGAGGTGTAGCTGGGTAAAGTGCAGCAGCAAGTCATTAGCAGCGCTGGTGCTGAAAGCCATTTCAAGGAGCAATTTCAGGCAGCAATTTTAACGCCAGTAACAATTAGGTGTGTTTACATGGTAAGTGTTCCTCTACATGCTGAGGTGGCTTGTGTGCATGGCTCTTCAGAACGGGAAAAAGGTGGTGGTTGGGCTTTTTTGTACAGAAACCTCTCTTTGGGAGTCTTTCATTGTGTGGAAATATTATGGGAGAGCCAGAATATGTGGGACTGGTCCAGCAGCACTTTCTCTTGTCACTGAAGTGGCTCAGCTCTTAGTTTCTGGTTTAATACAGTAAGAGAGGATGTCAGGATGTCCTCTTGGGGCCCAAATTATGTGCTTTGGATGTCTTGCTTCTTGGCTAGCAAGAAAAGTTAGTTAAGCTAACTTCACTTTGTTTTATCTAAAGAATTTGGCATTTCCCAGGGTTGTACATTGTTTCTCTTATGTCACCTGTTGTATGAGGGTTAAGTCCTAATATTGAATAATGATGCCTGAAAAGTGATGGGTTTGGTTGCTGAGTGTAGCTGAGGGTCCCAACTATTGAGATCTTGGGATGCAAATGGTATCCAAATCAAAACAGGTTTGCCCCTCTCCCCTAGAGGGTGGGAGAAGGACAGTGGGGACCTGACAGACCATTTACTCAAGGAGTGAGGATTTGGGGGGGAATGTGGCACTTAGCACTCAGTGGCAGAGTTTAGTAGAAAGCCACCCATTTGCTTTCAAGGCGTACTCTGCAATCTGCATAGTTCCTCATGAGGAGGTGATTTTGCTGTACAACAGAAGGTTGGGGAATGGAGTGTTTGCAGAGGGAGAAATAATTATATTTATGGATTGGGAGTTTAAGCCCTTTTTTGACCCAGTCACCTCTATCTGTCTGCTTTGCATACAGGAGGCAAGTTATTGGGTAGTTTCAAATGTTGGCTATTTTGTAATAATACTAATAACAATTTAAAGATTTTTTCCAGCTGTTGGAGGATGCAGTTTTTCTTTCCTAGGCCATTATGTATGCAAGAACAATTGGTAAACTGCAGTGTATTCGTCTGTAATTATTCTCCCCTGTAGCTTTAATGAGGAGATCTGCATACAGTTTGATGGGGGAATATACTCTGACGACAGCTACATTGAAAATCAAGACAGGTGTAATCTGCTTACCGTAGTTGGTGAATCCTCACCATGTGGCTATGTTATCTCTAGTGCACGTTTATAGAAAGATGCTTGTAAAAGGATTTAATTTAATGGAATTATGGTAACTGACACTATGAAAATGAAGGGGCTCAAATAATATACTGAGCAGTCATATAAATACTAAAGTAGGTGATTGAAAACTTGCTACATTACGTCATTCAGTTAACATCAAATGAAAAGAAAACATAAATTAACCCATGTTATGTACTAAAAGAAAATGCTTTCTTTATTACTAAACATAGTCTTGGAGAAAATGTGTTTTTTTTGGAGTATGCACATACATGCATACATGCCCAATCCTGCAATTGCATTTGCATGGGCAGATGTGTGTGGCTATCACTGGAGCTCTGCATGGGAATTATTCCAGGACAGAAGTCTGAAGAGCAGAATATCTTTTAGAAGGCAGATACTCTGAGCTGTAGCCAGAAGCTGCAGCTTTCTCTCAAGGTGGAAGGATGGCTGCCTGATGAAACGACTAGTTGGGACTTTTAGGAACTCACTCTGTAGTGGGGAGGCTTTAAGACACTCACAGTGTGCTTCTGTTTCCTTACCTGAACAGCAATGATAACAATAAACTATCAGTAGAAAAGCAGTCCACATAACTTATTATTTTGCAGCTTATTGAGTAAAAGGAGTATTTCCTTTCTAGCAGCAGTTACAGAAGACTGTTCATCTGGAAAGATAAAATTATTTAGGCAGAACTGCAAATGTAGTTCTCCTTTTCAGAGGCTGAAAGAAATAATACCCCATCATTCTCTGTGGATGTGATTTATTAATTATCAGTCATTCTTAATCACCTGATACTGACATCTGTCTAACACACTGGAGAGTTTAATATCTGAAACAATACTTACCATGATTTTTCTCAGCAGTCCATTTTAAGTGCTGAGGGAGATAATGTGGTGCCAGTGCTTTGGTATTGTGTTTCTGATCCTGTACAACTCTGTCCTTGAATATGGAGTGTAAGTGCACAAAGGAGGAGAAAAGTTGCCAGCAAGAGCTATGCTAAGTGTTGCTGTGCTCCTCACCGAATTACTTGAAAGCCTTTGTCTTACTGAATTTGAGCATGACACTTATATGTGTGTGTGTGCATATATATATATATATATATATTTAATATTCATCCTTTTTGGTGTTAAGGTAAAGAGTTTATTATCTATATGAAGAATAATGAAGTACATGGTGGGACATATTATGTTACTGCATTGGGCAAAAAGCACTGAAAAATACAGTACTGAAGAGCACTTCTGTTGGGATAAAAATGGGGGCTGGGTGGGAGTTGGACATTGCTGTTAATTATTCTTCTTATGCTGATCCCACTCAGATTTTGAGCCTGGTGATTGCACTGACAAAGGAGCAGCCTTGATTTCTGCACTTGTTAAAACTGGGCTCACAGATTGCACTGGAGCTTTTCCTGTTCCTGCAGAACATTTCTGTAGTTCCAGCAGTTTGATCACAAATGCAGCATCTCTCTCCTAACGCTGTGCAGGTTGATAAAACAGTTGCCGAGCTGGAGTCCCTAAAGAAATTATTAATTATCTGGTTAATGTGCATCAGGCTGTGGGAGTGTGAGATTAATCACCAGTGCTTGGATGAGTTGCTGAAGTGGGTTTTGGTTTTTCGTCTCCTGTCACTGGGTAATGGCTTTTCCTTCCTTCACCATCAGGAGAACAGGTGCAGAGATGCTGTATTTTCATTTTCCTGTAGTTGGTAACAGCCGGTGACCACAAGATGCCTTTTTCTCAGTCCTGCTGCATGAGCAGTTTACAGCACGAAGCACTATCTGCTTCGGATGTTCCAGCTGTGGGAGATGCTCCAAGAGCACAGGACTGACCTGAGCCTTCCCAGATAAACACGTTTGAACACAGGCACTCAGGGAGGAATGCTGGAGAGGAGTGTTGGGCTAAGCTGGGGCTGGCTTTTCTGTATTCTCCAGGTCTCAAAGGGGTTGATTTATGTTTGGAATCGCAGCTTCACTCCTATTTTGAACATATTTATAGTATTCAGAATTTTTCGGTAAATGAACATCCAGCATGCCTATTCTGTCTAAGGTAACAAAAGAATAATGTCATCCTTTGTTGGAAGGATGCAGAAGAAGGTTCCTCTAGTTCAGTCTTCAGTGATGCCATCCTTAAAGCCGATGGCTTCATAAATACCCAGCTGTGGGAGAATAGGTTAGACTGCTTTCTGGTGGTGGTGGATTAGTCAGGGCATTCAGGTGCAACACTGCAGCACTTGTACTGTCCCATTAACTGCTGTTAACCATCAGCAGCTACATCAGAAATTGTTCAATGAAGCCCTAAGGTCCTTACTGGATTAAACACACTTGCACCACATAGTACACTGATAAAAAAACTGAGAAGTAATTTGTCCTTTAAATGTTACAGCTGTGTTCCTAAATGGTACCATAACAGCTCTACCTCAGGGTCAGGATCATTGGCTGGAGGAGCTTTTTGTTTTAGAGGCTACTGGTGAAGGAGAGAAGGGTAGATGGAAGGATGCTATGAGCATCTAAAGCAGATCACTTGCCTGAGGGTGGGGGAGCATCTCCTAGTCAAGAAGGGAAGGAGATGTAGGCAGCAGCACAACAGTCATTCCATTAATATGTGCTGAGGGACAGAAATAGACTTTGAACCTCTCTCTATTTATTGTAAAGTCATTTGGATTACTTTGTCATCTCTAACACAAGTTTTATTTCTCCCTGAGGAAGTTCTGTCAATGGCCATAGTTACTGAGAGTCAGAGATGCACAGCACTTGAGGCTGGAGACCTGTTTTTAAACCTTCTGTTTGACTATGTGGTATCAAGCTTATTTTTTTTAATTTGATGTGAACATGTAGGTGTTGGCCTTTGTCAGCTTATGGGTTTTGTTTCTTCTTGGCTGAAATAGGAGTGGGGGTTTTGTCCCTGGTGAACTGAATTTTTGATTACTTTGCCTCTTCAATGTGAATTTGACATTACATTGCACTGCTCCATCACTGAGCTTTTGCAGTCCATATTCTACTACCCCAAATCCATCTTCAGCTAAAGGTGCCACCTTGGAAAGGGAGATGTGTTCAGTTTTCAGAGAATTTGCTGTTTATTATAGCCGTGTGCTCTAGTCTGGAATCCCTGAACAGCCCCATGATGGCATAAAACATCTATTTGTTTGGCAGCTATGGTATAACTTCACATTAGAGGTAGATGACCTGTTTGAGTTCAAAATCCCCTAACCAGCAAGTCAGAATGACACCAGTGGTGTTTTAAATGTTAAGCAGTCTTCAGGGCTTCAGGTTGAGTATTTGCATCAGAGTCGTTTGGGTTTCTGCTTGTTGTAGGGCTTCCTGAGCTTGTTGTGATGAGTAAAATCAAGTTTACTTTATTAAGCTCAGCAGTTCCTAGTATACTAAGGGGGGAAATTAAGACCTTTAGGAGACACAAAGTAAATTTCTGTTTGTATGGGGATGCAGGTCCCTTTTTTTGTTTGACTTTGTGATGGTGATTTCCCCTTTTCTCATAGGTGTGCTTGCCCACAGTGGTGTACAGAAGTTATGCAAAAGGAGTGTAAAACTTGGTGAATGCATTAACCGTACAGTAACTTGTAGGACTCTTCTGTAGCTATTGATCCCTAGTGCTTAAAAATAGGTAGAATAGCAGATTTTCAGGTGAGTAAATTGTGCAAATCCATGCCTAATTTACATGTACCATCACCTTGACTGCTTGTACAAATCAGGTAATTGTGCATGCAAATAGCTAATTAACACAATTAGCTTATCTGCTGATGCAGTCTCAGGATCTGTGCCTACTAGCCATGTAGTTATCATGTATCTGCAAACCAATTGTATGGAAAAAACTCTGGGTTAGTAGGTGTGGGGAGTTGCCTGGTTTTTAACATCATGTGAGCAATATTAGTTTTGCCCTGTGGCTTCATAAAAGCATCTGTGAATGTGGCTTGTTAAATACCTACTTATTTCTATTTTTAAATGAGCAAGATATTTCAGCTTTTAAAGCAGCCCTACCTCTTTCCACCTTTGAGTAAAAAAAATTTACTCAAAAAAGGATTTAAAGAGTGACTCTCCTGGTTTTACCTATTTGTCCAACTTGGAGATCTCTTCCTTAACATTTGACTACTAAGCAATAATACCCAAGCAAGCTTAAACATGTAAATTGTGAAAGTTTTGCCACTGCATCAATGTACACTAAATACAAGTCCCAGGGATTTCAAAAGTGCTTTATTTATTTTTATAGCAGTTATGGGGTGGATAGACACCTTTCATCACAGTAATTATTTATACTTTCAAAGCAAACATAAAGTGAGCTAACAGTCAGTTCCTACAAAGCAAACATAATGTGAACTTACAGGCAGTTCCTACAAATAACATAACATCAGCATTTGTGGCTTGAAGTTGGGTGTGTACAAAAGTAGGTAATAGCATAATCATCTTGAACTATCTTTTCAATTAACGTTTCCTAGTTATAAAATAGGAAACTGAACCCTGTGTTTTAGGCTTGTGACCTACCCAACATCCCAGTTGCTCTCTGAGCCTCCTTTTCTTACAAGTGTGGTTTTATTTTAAAACAAAGATGAAATGTGCCAATACTATATAAATGGCCAGGATTTAAATCCTAGCAAAAGGTTTATGTTCAAGTCCACACCACTGTATTCTCTTTCGTATTTCTCACATTGATGTCTGTAATACATAGCATTTTCCTTTCTCAGGGGACTTCAAAACACATTGAAAAGCAGAGTTAGAAGCTGACTGTGTAGGGACTGTGTTGGCAAAAGGAGCACCTTGTTATGTGCTCCACAGTAGCACTCTAGTCCTTAGAATCTGCCCATCGGAGGGAATTAAATGTGGCCAGAAAAGCTGGGATATGTCTCTAACTGCTGTGAAATGTTTTACCATTGTCTAGCTGGCCACTAGATAAAGACCTAAGGGACTTCAGTTAAAAACAGTCCTGTTTCTAGTAGAGCTGTATCCATCTTTTGTGGTAGTTGCATGCAGAGTTGGAAGAGAGCAGTGTCAGCCCTGATGTGGGCACTATGTCTCTCCACCTGAGGGTCAAGGTCTTTCTAAGCAGGAACAGAGGGGGAGAGGAAGCCCCTCAGACACAGACAGATCTACATAAAGGTACACTTTTAAGGAAGCAAAATGAAAAGCATAGTGGAGATTTCCACACTTCTTGTCAGCAGACTACACTGTGAAGAAGCATAAAGTCCATAGAGAGCCTCCATTCTTTATCAGGCTGTGTAGTAGCATGATTCAAGGTGTGAATAAATGCCTCCCTTCACCAATGCTGCCCACAGTCTTTAAAGGAGCAGCGGCAGCTGTTGATTAAACACTTTACTTAAACTTTGTTTTGACAGAAGCAACAGCTTTTATGATTTTACAATTCATTATTTCTCAATGACTCTTAGAATGTAATAAATAATTTGCTGTAAAAATCTTTCCCATCACTGATCAACCAAATATCCCCATTGACTGTGACTTGGAGTTCAAAACTGATAGGAAACGAGAAGAAAACAACAAGCAAAATAAGCAGTCTGTTTTTAACGGCCAAACTGAATAAGATTGAGAGAGACACAAACCTGAAATAACTCAAAAAGGTGACAAGCTCTTTATGTTGGGAGCGCCTACTTTTACCAGGTTGCAGAACTGCTTGCAGAATTGAGGCCAAAGGCTAGAATTGTCTTATAGGTGTGTTTTTCCTTCTGACCTGACACTACTTGTGGGCTATATAGTGCCAGTCAGAAAAAGAGCTATTTATTGAACTGTTTGAAAGTGGGAAGGGCAAAGATTATACTTGGCTATGGTGATGATGTTGAACAGCATTTCAGCTCACTGAAAGTGTAATGTCCATGAATACAGACTTAGATTGATGTTCTACGGAATTCAGTGGGAAAACTGCATGTGATGAGTTAAAGTTCCCACTCCCTGCTATGTTTCATTAAGGACTAAAGGCAGGGGGTTTTATGCTCTAGAATGGCTTCTTTCAGAAAGGATACATGGCTGAGCAGCACCTCTGTTCCCAGGTATCTCACTTGGAAGGTGCTAAAAGTTGATAGATTTGGGTTTTTTTCTCTCCAGTTACAGGCATTAAATAAATGACAATGCAATGCTGATACAAGTGCCAAATTGCTGCGATATGCAGATGACTTCTCTCCATGCCCTTTCCTGGGGAGGACCATAGTGCCAGTCAGCAAGATGGCTGATTGCCTTTGCCTGATCAAGGAATGCTTGAGGAGCAGCTAATGGCTGAACCCCTCTAAAATGGAGTTGATTGTGAAGAGCAGGAGGAGTTGCTAGGAGTTGGTAACTAGTGTTCATCTAAAAATATGTGCCTGCAGTCACTCCCTCTAGCCTGTAATTCAGGAACCTGCTTAAAATATCTCACATTGTGATGCCCACAAAGCATGATCTTCATTATCTCCAGGTAATTAGAAGGTGATATTCCCTTCAGGCAAAGATGGCATCTTCTCAGATATTTACACCTTTGTGTTGTAGCCCACAGCCATTTGGTGTCCCTGGACCCAAACGAATAGGGCTAATCTGTTTTGTACAGCATGTAGGAGTGTGAGGCAGGGCAAGTCTCCATGAGCATCCTAGCACTGGCTTCCAGGCGGTTTTAAATCTTTTTTGACATTCTGGGTGTTTATCTTTCAGTTTCTTTGTAGCTGGACCTTGCTTAGGTATTTTTATTATAGTCTTGTGACAAAAACTGTGATGAGTGGTTTTGTGCCTTCAGCACAATTGGCTGCTCTACAGTGATGGTTTTAACTCTCTTTTTTTCCCCAAGCATCTATAGACCCATGGACAGCTTAGCAATGAGTTTAACCGCAAGTGTGTTAATCTTGGGCATCGCAGGGTTGTTGAGGTTTTATCAATTGAGACCTGTCAAAAGCCTGTGCTCTATAGACAGTGCAGAATTAGCCTGAGCTCCAGGCAGGGTTTTCCTGTAGGATGGTTTGAAATGGATACATGGACTTCCCCACAACTTCCCAGTCACATGCCCTGTGTGCATGTTTGACTTCATTCCTGCCTTCCCTACCATGACCACAGGGGCTCGTTTACAATGCAAACAAAATGCTGCTGGAGTTGTTTTGTTTGTGGAGGGGATGAGAGAAGAAGTAACATGAGGTAATGATTCCTTGGTGCGATAGTACTGGGGACAGTGTCGTGATACCCCCTAGCACTTCTTGATCCCTGTTACAGCGAAATATAAGCTGTTGCGCTCTTCAGAAACCAAGGGAAATGTGCCATGGGGCAGGCAAAGAAGAAAAAATGGTTTCATCCCACAGCATCTTTATTTACAGAGTTTATCCTGACGGCCTCAAAGCATCACTAACTGCAACAGAGACTCAGTACCCAATGACTTACTTTTCCCAGTGAATCAACAATTATATATTGACATTTAAGTTTTGAGGTCTTTGTATATCCCTGGCGAAGGAACAAAGCTCCCAGATCAGCTGATGCTGGTGAGGAGATGTAGATGAGTTATTAGGTATAACTTGGTTTATCTCCTTTGACAATTTTGTGATACCTCCTGATCATTACGGTCTGGATTAAGTGGTGAAAAAGCATCACTTGCATAGGTTCTAGGTACCTTATGCCTCAGTTCTTTTATGAGGGAGTTCAGGTGCTTAATGTCTTCTAATCCAGAAAAAAAAATCAGCCTTGTGTACAGCTTCCCTCTGTCAGGTGCCAAGATGAGGGTTAGGTGAGCATATAATAGAAACCTGGACATGTGAAAATCATGTTTCCAGCTGTATTTACTGCAATTGTAGATGAAACACATTAAAGAGGAAGGGGCTTTTGTGGGGGTGGTTTTACATTTGCTGAGTGGGTTTAATGAAGCTTAAGGTGTACTACTCTGTCATTCCTGGGAAAGGAGTCATTTTCTTCCCTGTGAACTGGCATGATGGTGTTGTGATGCACTGCTGTGTCAGGAGCATCCCTGGCATTGGGAAGAGGTGGCTTTCTGGCAGTGGTATCAGTGGTGGTGTGCAGATGAGAGAAAATGCTTGGCAGTTTTGGAAGAGAGTAGGATAAGTAAGTCTGTATGTGTCTGGCTGCCCAAAACCCCCATCCTGATCTGCAGAGAAGTGTATAGGGTTTCAGTATTTTGTTCCAAATGCCTACTCCACCAAAAATATAGTTGCTATTTGCAATTAATAAATAAATGGCTTTCATCCTGAGCCTGTAACAGAAAGCAGAAATCAAACTGTTCTGTCCTTCAGTCTGACCAGAGACACCTGCTTGTGTTTCCACGGGCATTTCTGGTGCTCCTGAGCTGATGAAGGATCAGGAAGGCTATCACATTGCTTCACTGTGATAGCAGAAATACTGTGGTAATACTGAAAGACCTAGAGACTGATGTATTTAGCAGCCTGATGTACCCTAACCAGGGCATTCCATTATTTATCCTAGTTTGTTCCTCTTCAGCACTGAATCTGAGGATTACGAAAAGTGAACTTCACCCTGTGAAGCTGTTATCATAATGGTTTATGGATGGAGAACTGAGGCTAAACTTGACATTCTGAAGGTTACCCTATGTGCCAGTCACACGAACTGTGTGTCCTGTTTCCTGCTACTTTTTTTCCCTACCCTTTCTTAAGGGGAGAAAGCTATCTTTACACAGGCTCTAACATAACTTAGCTAAGCAAGCATCATTTAAATTGTTAGGTGAGACCTTCTGCAGGGGGATAAATTGGTCAAGAGCTTTGCAGGCTGCTTCACAAAAGACAAATGACTGCATGAAATTTGATTTGTGGAGAAACTGCTTCCTAGGAGAAAGCAGAACCTCAGCGTCAGTAGATCTGCAAACTAATGATGTAAAAATAGCTTGGATAATAAAAAGCTGGTAAATAGAGGTATGATAGCGGTTGGGATTCATGTGAGAGACAAGCTAATCTGAGTCTGAAGGAATTTATTCCCTGACAGGGTTCCTCTGAGCCAGGTCACTTTTAGTTGAAGCAGAAGAATATCTATTTGTAGAAGCCTAAAGTTATCTTCCTGTAAAACAAAGCAGAAAACTGCCCAACTGCAAGCTCGAGCCTGCTCGGAAGAATCCAAATTTGTTTTGAAGGACTTTGGGGATATATTTCCTTCTGAAGGTTCCCATTCTTCCCATCTTTTCTGTGCCAAATTAATACCTAGTGATTCCTTGATTATTGCTTATCATTGTCTTCTTTTTCATGGAGACAGCAAGGGACTGTAAGACTGTTCATAGCTATGCCCAGATCACCTTTCCTTCTCAAGCATGGTTTTATCAGCTTAAAAATACCAATGCGAGTGAAACATCCTGAAGTTCCCATACTTTTCCTTTATGTTAACTGAAATCCTGACTGCTTTTCAGAGCATCCTCAGTGAATACCAGAAGTGTGTCTCCTTGCCTTGAATTGCTGCACCCCAACAGCATTGATCAACAGCATCGGATGTGAAAGCTTGACTTAAGTGGTCCTAGTCTCCTTTTCATCCCATAGCTGAACACTTCCTTTCATCTTTTCAGTTGTTCCTAAACACGGCAACAAGCGTGGCTCTGCAACAGATGCAATTCTTTCTAGGTCTCTAGGTAACATTTTAACCTGTGTAATGTTCACAGCACAGCATCGTAAGTAATATTCCAGGAAATACGCTGCCGCTTGTTAAAAAGGATAGGACCCCAGAGATGCCTTTAAATATGCCTGTAAAGTGAGAGGTGCCAAGAGAAAGATAATATGGCTGATTATAGTTATTTACCTTACATTTTCATTCGCCCTTAACTGGGTGTAATTTAGGGGCATGAAATCTCATATTGAAAGTGTATTTGCATTAAACAGCTCTAAGCAACCATGAAAGTGCAGAAGCTGAAAAATTGACAGACTGGGTTCCTAGAATCCCAAAGTAGCATTTTTTTTTAATAGGCATACAAACAAATCAAATAAACATGTTTTGCTTCAACAATTTAAAGAATATGGTCTTTGGAGTAATTTGTCTTTTTCTTTTTTTTAGAACTATCATTTCTAAGCTTTTCATTGCCTATCTCTAGTTTGCAGCTCCTCTTAACAATCTGCAGCAATTTCCAACCCAGCTGTTGTGGTTGCAGAGCACTGTGCCTTTGTTTAGCTTTCCCTCAGCTATCAAATCGGCCTATAAAGGGGATTACCTGACTGGTGATGTTGTTTTTCAGGTCTGCACTTTTTAACAAATAATCGTTTCACTGTGGCTCTTCCCCTTCTCCCCCCCCCTTCCTCCAAAAAAAACAGAGGAAAAAGGAAAAGCTGTGAAAATCAAACCTTACAACTGAATAAAATCAAGTAGGTACCTTTAATAATCACCCACGTTTCCTTGCAAGTAATCACAAACAAGTTAGTTGAAATGAACTGCAAGAGTAGTGGATCTTTTCAATCAGATAATTTATTTGTGGCAAGACTTACCTTTTTGTAAGTGCTTTATTTAAAAAAGGAACTTTTTCACCTACTGTGTTGGTGTGCACTAAGCCTGAGGAATTCATAGTACAACTGTGTACTATTAAA
Source organism: Agapornis canus (assembly GCA_036873685.1). Classification (NCBI taxonomy): domain Eukaryota; kingdom Metazoa; phylum Chordata; class Aves; order Psittaciformes; family Psittacidae; genus Agapornis; species Agapornis canus. Next base: position 38,649 of record JBAFWW010024878.1, read on the forward strand.
CAGGTATAATAAACTTCCACCTCTGCTTCCTAGTATTCTGTCAGTTCTTTTATGTCCATTGCCTCTCCCATAAACAAGGCAGTTTATTTAAGTCAGGTTTGTAAATTGTTGGTATCTTTGCATGAATGGACTTATTGAAGTGAAAGCAGCAGCAAGGTTTATTGCAGCATGTTGCAGAATTAATGATCAAAGAAGAAAAACTGGTAAAACTAGCTTTTTATATATGATAGTCTTTATTAAACTTAATTCATGCTTAAGAATGCAGATGTCTGTCTAATATTGTATGCTCCCTATATCATGCTGTGTCAAAAGTTTTCTAACAAGATTATTGAAATACATCTATAGTACTAATATTTTTGTGTTTTCTTATGTTGGGTGTTAATGGAAGCTAATGTCTGTCTTGCTCTTCTCAGTGATAAAGATATATTTACTGTACTTGAGTGTCTTCAGTTTTGTTTCTCGATTTGCAAACACAGTACATCTTAATTAAGGCTTTTCACTCGAGGTCTAATGAACACATTTACTGTAATGTCTCCATCTTCGGGAGGTGAATTTGACTTAGAAATTGTCTGTCACAGAGGAGCCGATAATATCAGTTTAAAGATTTCTTGTTTTCCTGGGGAGGAGCAGCTTGCCTGATTTGTGCTGATCTTGCTGGGTACAAGGTAGCAGTGCTCACCTAAAGGATTGCAGATTGATGCATAGTGCAACAAACAGATGAGTAAAATTCCTAAGGACACACATGTATCTGCATGAAACTGTCTATGAGACAGTCATGTTTTTTCTTCCCTTTTTACTTTGACACAGTTTCAGAGGTGGTTTATTGATTATATTTGGAAAGATTAAGAAACTCCTCAAATCACGCTTCTGTTAGCATATGAGAGGACTTCGATCAAACAAACAATGAATTGTCTAAAATACACAGTGGAAACAAGTAAATCCTATAAAAACAGGTTTCGGTTGACCTTTTACCTGTGCCTGTTTTCACTCTTGCAGGTGGGGACTGGGCATGAGGAGGGTTCTTGTGCTCCTGCGTCTCCAACTCATGTTAGTCTTGGCATTAAGACTCCTGCTTTTAAAGTCAAGTCAAAACTGTAACTAATTTTATTGTCATGTAAATAACATTTTATATCTTGGTGTTGTGTGGGAAATCACTGAAGAATGGATTTGGAGTCCTCATAAGAAAGAAACTAAGCAAAGCATCAATTTTTTTGCTTATTATTGTTGCGGCATTTTAAACTGCAGTGATTTTCAGCTTGGTAAATCAAGGCTATATTATGGTGCTGTCGTCAAGTGTAGACAGATACTGGATCAGACAGTGCTTGTGGCACAGAGGGGCTGAGAACGGAAGGTGCAGTAAGATGATGGGAGAAGGCTGATGGGATCCTACAAGAGCATACAGCACAGGGATGCCCAAAAGAGAAGCCAGTGGAATAGCTGCTTGCTCATTGTCCTCAGATGTCTGGCTGGGGGAAGAAACTTATTTGGCAGGTAGTATGTGATTCACTTGTGGTCATCCAATGCAAATGTTTGGGAAGTTCTATTGCATCTGTTTTGCATGCAAGGAATCACATACTGAGAGCAAAGCCCAGATTCTCAAATGTACTTAGGCACTGTGCACCGGTGTTCTCACCACAGAGGCACTCTGTGATGGTGAGATCAAGGCTGCCTTACCTAAATAGTATCATGGCGCTTGTCCTTCCCTCCACCAGCCCATCCCTGACATAGGGGTGTTGGGGGCAGGCTGGTGACTGGGATGCAGAGCGGCAGGGAGTCAAGTGCTGTGAGGGGCCCTGAATGGGCTGCCTGTGAGGTGGCAGGTTATTGGTGATGACAAACGTGCCACTGATGGGTACATGATTTTTTGACCTGCCTTAATTTTTCTAGCTGTGCCTTTAATTGCCAGGGAAAGGCATAGACAAATGTAACAAAAAAGCCAACCAAACGAATTATAGCAAGGGTCTGCAAGGAAATACATTTAGAAAGGGTTTGGTTTTTTTTCTTTTAATTAAGCGGGATTTTGTTGTCAGCCTAAAACAGACTAAAAATAAACAGCTGTATAGTACTTCATTAAGCTGCCTGCTTGGAGTGATTTTCCCATTGATTAGTCTCAGGGCTAATGCTGGTTCATTCCTTATTTCATTGCTAATTAACATCAGCTCTGCTCCTGACCACTTGACCGCACTCTCTCTGTGAACATGTGCTGGTTTGGCAAGTAATAACTGTTCCCTCCCTCTTAAAAGAGAGAATTAAGGGAGAAAATAGCTATCAGGAGTAGATCTCTGGCTGCTTCTACTGTAAAGAGAGCGAACTGTAAAACCATATTGGGCCCGTACGAAGGGTAATAAATGTAGTTTACAGAGCGCAGGAGTTTGATTGAGGAACTATGTAAATACAGATGATGAGCTCAAGCTGCTCTATGAATTGACAGGCTTGGCTCATCTATTGTCAGTCGAGTTGATTCAGGCTCTTCTGGGATGTTCGTGGAGCAGATTACCTGACCCAGGGGCTTATGACCGCTAGCCATCAGGGAGAGGGCTGCTTTGGACAGGCAGCGCTTTTCCAAGTCTCTGCAATGTTCTCAGAGTCCGAGTAATGAAACACATTGGCAGCAGGTGTGGCAAGCGCAGGAAACATAATGCTACGGTTATAGATTTGTCAGGCCATTTCCATGCAAACAGAATGTAGATGGAAATAAGGGAATGAAATACTAGGATTGGCATGGATGCACTCTGAGAAAATACCTAACAACTTTAATGAAATTAGCAGCCTCTGTTCTGGGTGAAAAGGTTCATTTTTTGGGGGGGATTTTTTTTCCCATAAACTGAAGTAAACTGGCATTTTGGAAAACACCACTAAACTTGGCACAAAATGAATAATATTGTCCCAGAGTCTTGGTTCGATTCCAGATCATAGCATTTTCTTCTAATTGAATTGGGTATTGCATTTCATTTTCAGAAAGTCTCTTTGTTACTTTTAATTCCTACATTTTGAAGCATTCATATCTCAGAACTAATCAGAAACTCAGCTTTATACAAATCTATCAGTCAGGAGCAGTCACTGGAGAGAGAGCTTGCCTGAGTGATAATCCTTTCCTACCTACTTTTGAGCAGAATCCTAATTCACTTGTTCATCAATTATATATTTTATATTTTTCCACCCTTAATTTAGTGGATTTAGGGCTCAGTCTTGCAAACACTTCTGCACGTGAGTTACTATTCATGCAAGCAGGCTGCTCATGTGGGTAAAATTAACCCTGTGAGGTATTTGTAGGATCAAATTCAGTAGCTGGATGTATCCACACACAAAGCCATTGCCTTCCTCATTGCCCTTCTTTGATCTGTTGTACCAAGAAGCATCTTTTACCCAAATGTATAAAGAAAAGTAATCAAGGTTTTAGTAACTGTACTAATTATGATAAGGTAGAGAAGTAATTCCCATGTTAGGAATGTAACCACTTTACATTGGAAAGAACTGCCTCCTAATTAAGTATTGCATGATTGGTTACATCATATAGCCTTCATGCATGGTTCTGGAATTGGCTGTAGAGCAGAGACAAAAGTGTAGGAAATCAGGTTTGGGTTTTTTTTGTCAACTGACTTCAGAGAAGGCTAAAACCATATTGTGCTGCAGACTGTGCGCAGTTGGATGGTGGAAATGGAGTTTTGCTTGTTGTTCCCAGGATACATCCAGCATCCTCCTTCTAAAAAAAGATGCCTACAATGTTATTAACTTTTCTCATGATATTTCTGTTTTCCAGTCCTGAACATTTGCAGAAAATACCCCCAGCAAATATTTACATTAATAATAAATAAATCTAAGATGAAATATTTCCTTGGATGTTTTTAAACTGGATGGAGTCCTGTTTGAGGGAGTGTCTTGGTCTGTATCTTCTTCTGGTGGATCAGTCGATACACTCACTCGCATTCAGATGTTTCATGTTCTGCCATCCAGTGGAGAGGTATCAGGAATTGGTAAAATGTTGATTCATTGTTGGTGTAAAAATAACCTCAAATTTGTCTTGTTTTCTCTTGCTTCTGTAGTGAAATAAGCATATCCATGTACTTTTGCATATGTGTGTTATGAGTAAGTGTAGTTCTTTGGCAGAACTGGGGCCAAGCCACTTGCTGGCTGCCCCATGTGTTGAGGTGAGCTTTTTGGGCAGCTTCACTGGCAGTGTGACATGGGGTAGCACCACTGGGCAGCCCTCAGGGCACAGGGACAAGCTCTGGAGTCCCCACTGCAGGGTTGGAGGGGACCCTAACAGTGATGGAGAGAAGATGCAAGCCAAGCACTATGGGCAGGGCTGTGGCTTGGAGGTGCTGGCTGCCTGGTATGTTTAGCTAAAGCAGTAAATCTATTACCAAACCATTTAATAATGAAGCTGAAAGCTGTGTGTTGCCTATTTTGCTTATATGCCTCTTCATTCTAAGAATGTCAAAGGAAGGGAGCTAAAACATTTTTAAAAACTCTTATGAAGGTGACGTGTTTTAAATAAGATCTTAGAGGAGGCTAACATGGTGGCAGGCCTTGTGATCCTCAGCAGTGGGACTATTGAAGGTATAAATACTACGATAAAGTTGTCCTTTCTGGCCTTGTTACCCTCACTACTTAAAAAGAAAATGAACTTTTGAGTTTTCAGAGTTGAAACTTCGTGTGAGGGCCTCTAGCCATTTGAATTGTAAGTTGGTGTATCATATTAAATAAAATTCAGCAACTTCTTGTTTCGCTACAGGCTAGAAATCAGTGAGTAAAATAGATTAATAGTTCTTACAAACCTCTGGATGGACACCTAAAGGGGAGGAATAATACAGCTGCAGTACCACAGGCCAGCAGCATATTAAATATTTGGTTGTTTGTTGGCTTTGGTTTTTTTCTTTTTTTTAATTCTAGGGAAGGATTTCTTGTAAAGGTCCTGAAGAAAAATAAGTTTCATTAATCGAGTGTCGAGCAGAGATAGAGCAACAGGATTGATTGTAATAAGCTGCTGCTTTTTACCGATATCCATTACTTTCTGAGCTATTAAGTGATGAAAGGGTTTAAGAGAATAGAAAAATGTAAGTGAGACTGTGTTCCTTAATCTAATAATGTTGATAACAGTATGGCCTTTTGTGAAATTTGCGTGTGAGTTTACAACATCCTAATCTAAGGGCAGGCAGTGCTGTGCTGTGGAGGGAAGGGGGTGCACTGTGCATACAGGATAAAAACGCAAGAGCAGGATTTCTGGCCAAGAAGCCTTTCCTTTTTTTTTCTCTCTTTTTTTTTTTCCATATGGATATCCATATGTTTTATCACAGATTCCATACTTTTGGTGCCAGGGTCCATATGTCTAGCTTTTGCTTAAATAAAAGTCTAAAATCATTCTTCATGATCTCTTTCTTCTTAGCTGGTGTTTTTGTAGATGTAACCAAATGTGATGCTAGATGTTTGAGGCATACCCAGATAGGATGCAGTTGGATGTCATCAGAGGTATTTAAAACCAGCACCTGGGGAGTTCAAGGGCTGGATTGTCTTCTGAGTATGATGCCCCTTGACAGTGCTCGAACAATGCAGGGGGTGCTATCGTTTGATTGCAAAGTCCTGGCAAGGCTTTTCCCCTATAGCAGAATGCTCCTTTGAAAAGCAACAGTGAGAATTTTTATCCAAAGAAGCTCCTTTGGGAGCAACAATGAAAATTTTCCTCTTTTTATTTTACTTAATTCTTGACCTGCGCCTCTGCCCCTGGGCTTCTGCTGAGGGGTGTGTGATGTAGTGAGATGACATGACAGAGCTTTATTTCACTTCTGCCTTTTCTGCTTGCCCAAGGCCTGCAATTGGTAGAATAACAGCAGAATTTGGAAGTGCTGATGGTGCATCACTATCTCCTTGCCATGATCCAGTGTGCTATGTGCCAGGCAGATATTACTCGCCAAGAATTGTGAATAAAACCTAATAAAGTTTTATTTTGCCTTTTCTGTGTCTGTCCCTGCACCTCCCACCTTCTTTCCTGATGGAAATGTTAATATAATGCAAGTAAAGGTGTAAAACACAATTGAGTGTCCGTGGTTAGACCTTGGGATGTGTACCAAGTGACCACCAGTAGTAAAATCTGCATGGTGGCTCTCTAGTCAGATCCCATCTTCATTTGGACTTCTAGTCCTTAACTTTTTTTGCTGGGACAGGATGAGGCAGAAAAGCAGCTGTGGTCTGTGCATTTACTTCTCTTGGGAGTGCGATCGCCTAGCAGCCGCAGGTTCTGACTGTCCTATGGCTATGGTATTTTTAACTTGCAGAAGGGGTAAGGAATACCCTGTAATTTTGAATTAGAGTAGTCATAATTACAAGCATGACAGTACACGGTTTCAAAATAAAGGCAGCAGTGTGAATATTTTACTCCCAGGTCCCGCCTCTAGACCATGAAATGTAGCCCTGAGGTAGGCTTGGAATTATGCTTTATCCTCTGTGTTCCTGACAATAATAGAAATTATTGTGAAGGGCTAATAACCATTGTGCATTAGAGCTGTATTATCTTTCATGTGGAAGACAGACAAGGCAGCTACCTTCTCTGAATAAACCAAGCAGTAGCATCTTGACTTTAGAGAGGTCACAGTCGATGCCCTAAGGACTCCACAGAAGCAGCTGTAGTTTGGATAGACTCATTATGTTAATTTTCAGGCTAACCCCCTTCTCATCAGAGACAGAACCAAAACTTACCACTGATATCATTCAAAGCAGACACGACTCCTGCTATTATCTGTACAGATGCTGGAGAGGAACTTAACCTTTCTTTTGAGATTTTTTTTTGTAAAAGTATCATCCATTTGAGGTTGAGTTTAGTTTGCATTTCAGTGCAAATAATCCATCACTTTTCAGCTGTACCTTTCTTTCTCAGGGTTGTGCCTCTGGCAAGGTCAGTGGCAGGTTTATAGCAAGTTGCCAGTTGTGAGCTACCCCATGGGTTTTGACTTGATAGTGCAGGGAGGTGCTATTAAAAGAGGTGGTTTACAAGGTGTGTCCCATTTGTGGTGGCCTTCTGCATGCAGTGGTTCCTGGGTACAATGGTCAGACATTCCAGTTTGACCACCCCAGCTGTCTGGCCCATGCCATCCCCACTGGAGATGTCTCAGTGTAAGGAAGTGGTATTTTGATCCTCAAATTGGCAAGAGATTGATAGTCACCTACTTATTATATTCATATGGGGAGGATAAACTCTTAAGTACTAGGTGCACCTTAAGCTCATTGTTCAGAGAAATTGAGTGGCACCTGTCCGTCTTTCAGAAATTATTCTCTTGTTAAAAATGCTGTGCTTTTATGTTTTCTCTCTTTTCCTTACCCCCTGCTTCACTCAGTGTTTGAACACCAGATTGAGCTAACTTTAAGATTCCTCAGGGCAGAGGCAGTGCATTCCTTCCACTCTGCTATTCCTTACCACATTACCTCACCTCATCAGCGCTCGTATCTCCTGCTGATGGCATCCAGTTTCCATTCCATTCACAGCGGCTGAGGATCATATCTCTGATCCACTTAGAAACACAATGATCTCTACCCCTGAGAATGCAAACGCTTTCTCAGTCAAATCTATTGATCTACAAGACTCTATTTCTGGGTTTCCATTCACTCACTCAATGTTTGGGATGCTGCATATTCTTTCTGGGGAAAGAGTTGAGTACTAGGAACTTGGTGAAGCACATTTCTGCAGAATCCAAAGATAGACATGATCTCTTATATACTATTGTGTCTGTACAAATACTATACTTCTTAACTAAGCAAAATTAAAACCTCCCAGCCAGCATTGTGATAATAATAGACCTGAGCGTGCTATCTCATTCTTGTCCCAGGCCAATTCACTGCGCGTGCTAGTGTTGACTTGAGATGGGCAAGCACATGTTGACTTCTGCAAGGAAAGAGGTAAACAGGTTACACATAGTCTTCAGGCTAGGAGGATTCACAATCCAAAAAGAAAAGACGAGACAGCCAGGCAAGGGTGTTGGATGTGAAGAATTATGTGGTTTGACAAACATATACAATCAGTGAAAGCACCTGAATGGAAACCAGAGTCATCTTCTTTCATCACTGATTGCACAGGCTATAGAGCAAATACACCTACATGCCTAACTATGGCCTTGTTGGTGTTCAGAGATGTTTACTCTCACCCCAAATGGGATTATGGTTCTTAAATGTGGGATTTTAAGGTTTTTCAGATATAGCTCAGCACTGACCTTGAACTCATGTTTAAATGAAATTCAAGCTCCGTGATGTTGAGCAAACTATTATCTAGACCTTAGATAACTTTGAAAATATTACCTGTAATTCATGTCTTCTGGGTTCCAGCCAAGTGCCCTGTTTTCTCTGCTTGCACATGACAAATCAATCCATTGTTTCTGTGTAAGGTCTTGTTGGGGTTTTCTGTTTGTCTGAATCTTAAATGCAGCTACTGGGTTGACACTTGGTCTAGGAAAAGACTGCCGAGGTTACAGTAGCTAACCTAGTTTGGTCTTGATTGTGTCACTCTAAAGCTAAATTTTTTTCTCACCACCCATGATGTTCAGCTGACATCATATAGGCCAGTCAAACAGGCAGGGATGTGAAGGGTTCCAGGTGGAATTATTACAGGGTTCATCACTGTGATTATATGCAAGTATAATCTTAGTATGTACATGAAGAGTACTGATGTATGGGAGAATTTGACGTATGAGGGAGCATTAAATTTACACATGGAAATGTACTCTGAAGTTAAGCAGATACTAGATTAGTACACAGATGGTAGTGAACTGCCTTACTTCGCTTTCTCCTTTAGCCACAAAAGTTTTCTTCCTCTTCTCATGTGAGCTTTGCCTGCGAAGACGGGTAACAAGAAATGCCTAGTGCACTTGTTTGTAACTTTCCTGTATAGACAGCTCCTCTAACTGTTCAGCATTTCCAAATTTAAACTGAGGGAGGGACACGAAATTTCTCTTTTGTAAGCAAAACAATGCAAGCAGAATAGTATACAAATACGAATAGTGAAATTAATATGGGACATAATGACTTTTTCTGGACATTTTATTGCCTTTACAGTAATAATTCAATGTTCTAAAACTCCAGGGATGTAATAGCGTATGGATGATCCTTTTTTGCTTACACACATGAAACAGGCTTGTACACAACCATAAGCGCAGGTTAAGGTTTCCCCTCTCTTTGTCTTTCCAGCAGGTACAAACCATTGATCATCTTTGATTCTTGCAGAAATTGGCATCTTTTAGGAAAAGCCTGGAGCTGCTGGCCCAAGGCTTTGATAAATTCAGTCCTCTTGATTGAGTCCTGTACTTTAGCTGCCTTCTCCCAGCAAATGACACAGCTTGTAATGCTTTGGCATAAAATAAGAAAGGCTAATTACTCTGAAGATTTTATGACTTTGTTTTTCAGTCCTTGCTCCTAGTACACCATTTGCTAGTGCCTTTTCCTCTGAAAGAAGAGAGCACTGAACTCTTCTCCCTTATCACATAAAGCATGTCTATGCTCTCAGCGCCTGTAGGTTGCACTAAAAGAAAGCGTCTTCTCTAGCAGGTTATCATGATATGCCCACCACTAAAAAGGTTTCTGTGCCAATCTGGGCAGTGGCTTTATAAGATTTCACATGGTCTTCAGGCTAGGGAGAACCTTCTTTCCCCTCCCTCCTTTTCCCAGTTACAAATAAAGAACTTTAGAGGGCAAATGCGCTGCTGCTGTTAGATGTGTAGCTACTGTTGTATTATGGGGTTTGGTTTTGTTTTCTTGCCAGCTACTTGACGTTGTTTTACAGCTGGACTGTGCAGCTATTTCCAAAAGGCTCAGCTAATTCTGTTGTCCATTTTTATCAAGGAAATTCTTGAGAAACCACAATAAAGCAGCTGTAACCCTGGTGATGCTTACAACTGTGACCAGAAATAGAAATCGGTGCTTCATGCGTTTTCTTAATGAGGGTATAGGGCAGTATTTTTTTCAGTGTGGTCCTTGACACCTAGCCAAGTTAGGGCTCGGATCTAAATGTTTGGTGCAAGCTTTATAAATAGCCTTAGATAGATGGGGCATTGCTTTTCCCAGTGGCACACCCTCTCCAGGCTGGACCTTCCCTGTACTGCTCAGGCAGCTGTGCTTTTGGGACATGATGGAGTATGTGCAATGACCATTTTAGGCCACAGTTGCCAAATGCTTCACAGAAGGTGCTGATCACCTTGGGTCCGTGTTAGCTTGGAGGAGGAGGCTCAACATCTTGCAGAATTAGACCTGTAAGCTTTTGTTATTAATAACTGTGTTCATGATCGTTTTACAAAGAGACAGGGTTTATTTGGCCTTTGACCATCAGTGGAAGTGTCCCCATAAATGGATTTTTATTCTCTCTCTGTACACATAGAAAACATTAGTTTGTTTACCAACTCATACAGATGCGGCCTTGTTTTCTGTGGAACTTATCATGGCTAGTAAATAGGTATGAAATGGCTCAGTGCTGGGATTTCACTATCTTCCCACAGGCAGGAGAGAGATGAGAGAAGATGAATTAAAACTTTGGGAAAGTTCAGTCAACAAACTAAGAAGTGCAGACATACTGATTTATAAAGATACTATAACTTTTAAACATGTACTTTCAATCTAAAGGACTGCAGTAGGGATTTAAAATATGACTATTTAATTTTTTAAAATTACATAAATTAAGTGAACAGCCCATTAATGGGATGCCATCAGGATCACATGGCCAATTCAGTTCATGTTATATTATCCTGATGGCTGGATTTGAATAAGAATTAAGAAATTACTATTCAAAGTAGTATGGGGCATTGATCCTCATTTACAATGAAATTCGTCACCATAACTACCTGGAATTCCACTGCTTTCACAGAGGTGTTCCACTGAATCTTCTTTATGGAGCAGCTAGAAGGGAACGGTATTAGTTAGAGGAAAAAAAAAAGCTGCTAATTAGTTGTTCTTCCTACATGTTAAATGAAGTCTTGTCTTGCAGAGAGTTCACAGATAAGCAGCAAGACATGTCTAATGAATGGTAACCCATATCTAATAGACAACAAACTTCTGCCAGTTGGTCCATTGCTTGATCAAAGGTTTACTTCAGGGGCTTTTTATCTGCCTAGCAAGAGGAGCTTGCCTCTTATTTAGCAGCTGATACTTCATATTTGATTTGGCAAATTGAAGCATGGGTGATAGAGTTGCACCTCTCAGCTTTGTTAGTCCTAAATTGTTCTCAGGGAAGTATCTTCCATAGTCTCTGTTAAACTGGATAACCAAACTCTGCCATTGCATACAACTGTTGTGCTACTACTCACAATTTTGGGTGGGAAGCCTGTTTGAAAACAGCTGAAAAATCATCAACTTAGTTCAGTGCTACACTATGTCAAGAAACTGGAAAGAGTAAAACAGCAGCTACAATTGGTCAAGCAGCTTAAAACCCCAAGTCAATGCTATTAATCTTAACTATGTTCAGTTTATTTTATACTTATTAATTTTACCAAGCAACAGCATTTTTTTTGACTTCACTGCAGTACATTTCAAGTCTAATTCCTGTGCTAATTAAAATGTGGATATCAGAATCTAATTCTGCCTTTGCACCATTTTCCCCCCTCCAGTTTAACTCCATTGACTTGCTGCTAATTTACACTGGCATAAATGCAAGACTACTAGGCTCAGCAGTTCAGCACATGGAGATCAAAACCTTTTAAACCCTTTTACTGACAGAGAACACTTGGAATGGCAGATGCTGAGTATTTGCATTGTTAATCATTTACATAATGTGATAGTTGTATAAAAATACTAAAATGAATGCCATAAAATAAATTGTACATCCTCACATCAACTGAAATTTGCATTCTTGATTCTGCAGTCCATGGGAAGAATTCCACTAGATGGCCATGAATATTTGTATTGTTCTCTCTTATCTGACTTTTCTTAGGCTGGTACCTGTATCTGTCACAACACAGATGTTTTCCTTTGAAAAGGCTGGCAAAAAAAACCCCGTTCTAGTGTTATTTTTATTAAGTCTTTTTCACACCTGGGCTCCCCTAAGGTCACAAATTACTTTCATAGGCTTTTTTTGGTTTTGCTTATAATGAGTAGCTACAGTAAGAGTGTCAGCATGACTGTCAGTGTCAGTAATGCATTTTAAATAATCACAAACACAACATAATATATTTGTGAAATGAAGGTAAGCAGTCTGCCTATCGCAAATGGTTACCTATGTTCCTAGAGAAGAAATAAAACTATCCTTATCTTTAATTTTTAACATTCTGTAGCATTCTTATATATCTTCACTGCCAGCATATTAAACAACATAATGGGAAAGGGACTTCTCATAGGTTTGTAGCTATGACTAGAAGCAGAAGAGCCTAAAGCCTTGGAGGAAAGACTTAGGCTAGTAAAATCCACACTCACATGTGCAGTCCCGGTTGGATCAGAGACACTTTTAGAGAAGCAGCTGATGATGATCTGAATAACTATCTGAATCTGACCAAAAATTAAACCTTTTTATTTAGCTGGTGTACTGAAATTGGCCTTGAATTGTATTTTTTTCAAATGCAATATTTAACTTCATTTTAGAAGGTTCCTTGGTACTAGTGTTCTCGTTTTGACATTTAAATTTCAAGTCAGTGGAAGACTGTAGATGAGGATACCCATGGGGCTGTGCTCTGTTACCTTTAGATGATGATGAGAGGGGAAATTTATACCCTGAAAACTTACAATTTTCTGGTGTAACATAAACTACAACCAAAGACTTAAACCCAGCTTGTATTACTTACCTCTTTTGTAATCACCTAAACTGTAAATATGAGCTTGAATTTTACTTGGTGAGCTTGCTGCAGTACAGTGTATTGCTAAGTCCTGTGCTGGCTGTACTCTGGTGTTGGTGTATGATTTAAGTGGTGGGACACTGATTTGGAAAACCAGCACAGAATTCTTGGGAAAGAAACAAACCAAAGAGGATGATGATTATGAGCACAACATACAATTACTTTTTGTGACTGTTAATGTTAACTGGAAGAAATGAAATGTCCATCATGCTGGACAGTTGACAGCAGCTTGAGATTTATTTACTAAGGATGTTGACTATCACTATAGTGTGGTAGCAACTAGAGACTTGTGTCCCTTTGTTCTAAGCAAAAAGCAGGCGTGTTCCAAAATGACTGTTTCTACCATACAGTGACTCAGCTGAGACTGATTTATTTATTGTTTTAAAAGGAGGTTTTTTGAAATTCCCATAATTTGCTGCTCTGTTGTTTCTTATTGAAAGATTTCATCTTCCATTGCCTTTTAAATACTCTGTGGAGTTTTGTCCATCTGGTTAAGGAAGAGAAACCTTTTGGTGTGCTTTGTGTGGCTAATGGCAATTAACCAACAACATTTGGAATAGATTTGTTGCACAGTCAGTAACATTTATTTTACTTCATTAAAAATAAACCCAGCTAAAACTAAAATAGTTAAGGGAAAAAGAAAAGCAAACAAACAAACCCCACCACAAAACCAAATCAAAACCATCAACCCCCCCCCCAAACAAGTCAACCAACCAACCAAAAACCCCAAACCCAATAAAGGCGACAAATTACTTCAGGCAGGGATTATACAAACTGGCTGTTCAGAAGCTGGCTAGCAAGCCTTCTACCTATGTGTCTGACCATTTATTTTAATTATTATATTTTATCCTTATCTGCTTCTCATTTTAGTTTTATCTGTCTAATGAAAATGTAAAATGAGCACATTTGACGCTGTGATGGAAAAAAACCTGCATAGTTCCACAGTTCACAAATCTTCTGTTGCACATGGATCAAGGGGAGAGTATCTGGCCTCCAGTGGTAGGAAATGGGAAGGGAATTTTCCTGTGTTAAAAATGATTCCCTAAGCAAGATGTGTGTGGTTGGTTTTGGTTTTTGGGTTTGGTTTTTTAATTCTTTTGAGCACACACAAATCCTTCTGTACGAAAGCACCGTGTTCAGACAACAGTGACGTTTTGATCTCGGTTCCTGTTGCACTGCTCTTCTTTGAAAAGTACATTTAAGTGCTTCTTGTTTGTTTTTTATTTACTGCCAGGCAGTGTTGGATCACATAGCTCTGGAGAGGGAAATATATGTTAATTGAAACTTTGCGTTTATATCTCTCCTGTTGCTTAGAGTTTCAGTTCAAGTCAGTACTTAGGCTCGTGTTTAGGCTGAGCTCTGTTCAAACAGGCATATGAGGCTGTGCTCATCTAATGCTACTCAGTACAAGCTGAAGCACAAGCTTAAATTAAAAGTGCTTTCTTGCAACAGCATTGGCTAAGAGGGCAGCTGGGGTATGGAGGAACTTGATCCTCCTTACTAACCTATATACCACTTGCTGCAGGTGTTGTGGAGGATTTGCTACTGGACCTCATTTTCCTGCCCTGTAAAGCCCATGGCAGGGCTCCTAATGCCTCACTGGTGATGGTGGTGGTGTCACTACAGGGGGAATGAAAGACCTTCATCAAAAGAGAATGGTTTCTTCACTCTGCTGGGGCTGCATTAATGCAGCAGTGTGGCAGCAGCTGTGCTTTTTAAATAGCTTTGTTGGTTTTTTTTCCCCTCCTGTAGAGTAAGCTGACCAGACTTGCAGTTTATAAAACTGGGACAGCCTAGCAGGGGATAGGGATGTCCACACACCATCTTTAGGGGACAACATCCATCAGAGGATGACTGCCATGACAATGGCAAAGAGAGGTGAATTGCCGTGTTCATGTACTCACGCAGTAAACTGTTTCCATTAAAGAGAGATAAAAATGGGGAAGGCTCCCAGTCTGGATGCTGGCTCTCATTAGAGCTGGAGCAGAGCGTTTGCTGAACAGTTGAACTCCTGTAAACTCTTCACCTTTGTTGTTTTGAGAGAAGAAGAGCTGCAAGAATTGGTTTAAATAAATAAACAGAGTTTGCAAAGATCCTTTCAAGCTCTGGGTTTGCAGCTAGAAGTGAAATATTGTAGCTAAAGAAAAGAAATTGCTCTCCTACTAGCAGTGTTTTTTCTTGTTGCAGTGTGGATCTCTCTTTGTACCAGGCACCCAAGTGGGGCTCCTCTGATTGCCTCTGCTGGTCCCGCAGTGCTGGGGTTAGTTGACACTGGGGTCGTGCTCTGAGGCTGTTTTCTCTGGCTCTTCTCAAGGGGCTGGATTAGTGGGGTACAGCAAGGGAAGGCGAAGCTGTGGTACTGCACTGTTCGAAGGGTTGCTAACATAGCTGTTGGATGAACAGTGGTGGCTGTACAAAACCTTCGGCTGGTTTGTACTCTCACCACAAGTTTTCAAGGAGAAGGATTTTTCCCTGTGTATTTTTGACTGAGGTATAGAGGAAAATGAAACAGAATTTGAAACAACCTTTGTTTTTTCTGTTCTGCCAAGGCCTTGAGGGCAAAGAAGAGCAAATAGTCCCGAGCCTACCCGGAGTGTTTGAATACCAGCCTTATTTACAAAACTACTGGTTCAACAAAGCCCTGTTTACTTGTTCACAGGATAGCTGATACCCCATTCCCCTACCTGGTTCACAGTGTTCCTGGGGTTATTAAGAGTAATAATTACAAACTTGTACATATAGAGAGGAGGATTCTGTTACCTGGGGAAGATTTATAATAGCATGGCTATCAGTTTTTCACTTGTCTGCAGCCTGAACTGTAGATTTGTCTTGCATCTGTTCTCCAGAGAAAGTAGTATGTGCACACGTGTACATGCATGTATACATAAGTACATGCCTCTCTGATAGCCACCCAGATGTGACTCCTGCTCTTTCAAAGTACTTTCCAGTCTCTGAACTGAGTCAGAGATACTCAATAATATCCTTCAACTTGGTCACTATTGCTGGGTACCCTCACATATCCCTGGTGCAGCTGTAAACCAAGCTATTTAGATTTTCCCATTGCAATTAATGTTCTAAATAGTCAAATACAGAGAAGTCTCAGCTGTGTCGTAGCTTGGTGAATCTCAGAAGGAGGAAGATCATTTAATCGTGTTTTAACGAAATCTTTGAAAGTAAACGGGAAAGGCATAAGAAATTGGAGACAAGACTACTTTTTTCTTTTAATATAGTGATAGGGCCAAATTTAGATGAAAAAAAAACTGGGACCATAAGTCAGATGTCTTTTCCTCTAACTTATAGAAGACAGTGAGCTGATAAAAGCAGGAAGAAGATTGCATTTGTTAAAAGCCTCTGATATCTTGAAAGTGATATACATCATTCCATTTCTGAGCTTTCATTCCTGTCTAAACAATTTAAAGACAAAAACTAGACCATCTATTCTGTGTACACATGTGCCTATCCATTTACCCATGCACATCAGTGTGTATATGCATGTGTATATAAGCATGTACCCATAGGTGTACTTTTAGAATGCTCTTCAGTATTTTTTTTACCAGCTCCTAGATTTCAGTGTTTGACTTGACTCCTACTTTAAAAAACAAGAGATTAAGCAGGACCCATTATTTTAACATCAAATGCAAGCCCTAAACCGTTGCTAGGATACAGGATGCGGCACTATAATATTGCTGTGGTGTAAGGTTATATTGTCTTAAGTGTGGTGAGCAGGCCATATTATAAATCTAAGTAAGTTGATAGAAGAGACAACAATTGCAGCTCTTATGCTGTAATTAAAAGGAAGGGAATGTGTATAAAACAATTCGGTCATATACTTAGCTTTTATTTGGACAGTAAGTGAAGCATTATCAATAAGCAATTTCATTACAGTCAGCGTGGGTTTTTGTCTACTTTAATTTCCCATCTACATTCATTTAGAGTAACTCTACAGGTTTATTATTGATTGACACCAGTTTAAGCAATACTAAAATTTCACTGTGATGTCAGGCCTGTTAAATTTGTCTCTTTCTTTTGTAGACAGTAATTGAAACTTGCCTTCTGGTTTCAGTGGTATCTCTTCAGGGGTGTTTTCTTGCATTTTCTATAGGGCTGAAATAAGCTGCAAACTTATTTTGAAAATTCAAACTTAGTTTTAACTTTTCTTCTGTGGACTCAGTTGAGTTGTGTAGTTGTCTTGGGTCACATCTAAATTAGCTGAGGTGCGGTGTCTAAATGAGCCCAATCCAGTGCATGTGTGAGTAGGCCAAAAAGAGGTGAATGGTTTTAATAGTTTTAATATGCTGCTTTTCTTTTTTTTTGTTTTTCTTCGAGAGGGGATAACCAAAGCAAACGCACCAAAAAAAAAAAAAACCACCCCAAACCCAGCAAAATGGGGGTTCTTTCTTTTATTTTTATTCCCAGTGTGTTGAATGGCGGTGGCTTACATGCAGCCCTACATGCAGTTGCCACTTATAAAGCAGAGAGTTTGTGTGGAGTGAAAGCCTGCACTCTGCTGTAGAGCTGAATTCTGTATCACAGAAGAAAAAGGAAGACCTTTGACTATACATGTGGCAGATAGGTAAGTGCAGGTGGAATGTGAACGTAGTTGCCTCCTGGTCAGGTTGTCCATGGAGTGCACAATGGGCCAGATCACAGCAGCCCACTCACCTGTGGAAACTCCTGATTATCATAAAGGAGGATGCTGCCAGTGATTCTTGGCTTCCTCACCACTGTTTGGATGCAGGCATCTTGCTGATGCTGTCAGATTGTAGACTGCTCCATGGGTCTTATCAATTTGCAAAAAGACTTCAGTGTACTTAGTGTAGGTGTTTGTCCTTATCACAGTTTCTGAATTGAAGGGATATCCCAGCCACTACCTTAGAAAAGCAGTGTAATTTGGGGATGGATGAATAGCAAGTGTGCTTACTGGGGCCAAAATAGTACACATTTAGGTGGAGTATAATCAAACAAGTGAGTCTAACTGGTGCAATGAAAGAGGTTAATGTCTTCACAGAGAGAGATAACATAAGCTTTCCTACTCTGGGAGGGAGTGAAGTTGCTGAAGGCTGTGCTAGAGTGGACTGGAGTACACATGTGAGCAGCTGGTGAGGCTGTGCTGAGACTGGTAGTCAACAGTGGAGGGCAACACCACCTTAAAGCAGTAGAGCTGTTTCCATCTGGTTTCTCTGTCCTTGCTCCTCCATTGGGAAGCACCACAAGCTTTATTCCTTGTGTTGCCACAGAAAAAAGTTTCCAAGTGTAATAGTGATCATGTGCTCAATGTTTATATAGTCCAACCCACTCGTTAATGGCTAAGAAGTTACTTCATATCCAGCAAATATCCAACTCCTTGAATGATAGAGGGCAGTTCTGGACAGGTGACTCATGCTGCATAGCTATGTTTTAGCAGACTAGGCCGTGTCTGGCAGTTATTGATTTCAATGACTTCATAGTGTTGCACCATCTATATGAGGTTCTGCTTTGTGCTATACAGTAGCAATTATTCTAAGGTCACTTTACTTGAATGATGGAATGCTTCCATACCCTTTTAATCACATCTGTGTGGATATCAAGTTAACTCTTGTGAAATCTCTTTTAAGATGTTAGCTTTGTCTTCCCTATTTTATGTGTAAAGACACATAGGGTCAGCCCCTAGGCTAACAGACATCTGAAAAATCAGATTTCTCTGCCAGCTGTCTCCTAGCTCTCTGTTTTCAGGATGCTTTTAGAAGTGCAACTATGAGCCTAATCAAAATGAAGTTAGATGTGCAATAACAGAAGTAGAAAATTTGGCTAAAAAGCCTTCTGCAAGGTCAAAAAGAAAGCCAGTAGCAGAGCCAGGAATAGAACCGTTATCTCCCAGGCCTTTTTCTCTTGCTTCTGTCCCAAAAGACACTATGCAAGGTACAATATCCATTTGACAAATTGCACAGTTATGTGATGAATTGCATTTATAATGCACATTTTATGGCCTTTTTTGGCCACTTCCTACTAATCCATCTTTCCTAGGGTATGTTCTTAACACTCCACAGCTCTCTGTGGCTCCTGAACAACAACACAAAAATGTTCTTTTCTCCCAAATGTAGAATTTACTGCAACTCCTTTGGTTGGAAGGAGAGGCCTGGAAATATTGAGGCCTGTTCAAGTGACAGGTTTAAGGCCTGATATCCTTCAGCTTAGGGGAGTAGGAACTAGTTTTTTGTATGGCAAAAGTAATGTGGGAATTTCCCAGTTTGTCATCAAAAGTATAAATTCCCTCTGCCCCTGCTTATTTATAAAGTCTGGTGCTTATACATAAATCTGTGATTAGTTACTGAATACAATTTGGACTTCTTTTATAAGACTTTTATCTTCCAACCAAAGCTTTGCCTGTTACTACTTATGTCAAATCTGTAGCGATCAGTAAGTTACCAATTACTCTTTAACTTCATGTACTTAATATGCACATTCATACACTCAATGACTGACCAGTAATGTAAATATTTCAGAATATAAAACTGTTATTTACTGTGGTTCTGATTTCTTTAATTTTGTTTTTGCAATAAATATGTGTGTACTGTTGTATAGGATAAATATGTACATACGTGATGTAGGAAAAAGTGACTGTACTGGAGCCGAAGTTGCTAGGACATATAGTCTCTAGGCTAGGGAAGACACCTCTGATAAGGGCATCTGGAGCTGAATGAAGGCCAAGCAGGACTTCAGGGTGTCCTTGAAGTTAGGCAAGTAAGATCATGGATAAAGATGCATCTTGAATATAAGCTTCAGTCTTATATTGTGCTGAAGAGCTGTCAAAGCTTCTGAGGCATCTTCATGGTGATAGTCGGATTTTTGCAGTTGTATTACTGGCACTAGTGTATCATGACCTTAGAAATATCACTTAACCTTTGTGTTTATACACCTGTAGAACAGTTATAAAAACACTTACTTCTCAAAGATCTTGTGTGAACTAATGAACACTGAAGTGCTTTGAAACTCTTGGCCAAAAGTTATGTGAAGTGATGCACAATATTACATATAGACAGTTGATACTATTTAGTTTCTATATAAATGCATGTGGTTCAAGAACACAGTTTATTATATATTCCAGGTGCAAATCTGAAAACATTGCTATAAAACTGAGTCTTAAGCTCCATGAGAGAGGGCTTAGATGAAAACACCTTTATGACACATCCCTGCCCATGGCAGGGGGGTTGGAACTGAATGATCTTAGGTCCTTTCCAACCCAAACCATTCTATGATTAATAGAAGTTACCTTTGCTCAAAATAACCACTGTGAATGTATTTAATTTCAGAAAACCTTATAACCTCTTTTGCTCTCTATCATTCTCCCTAGAAGACTGGGAGAAATAAACTTGTTACCACACCAGCTTCATCCTCCTGCCTTTGGCATTCTATGTTGTGTTTCAGAAAACACAAACCATGAGAAACAGTGTTTATTTTAAAATACAAAACTATGTGGAAAATATTGTAGTTGCATGTCTTGAAATATGTCCAGAATTCAAACCTGGGGGCAGTAGACATGTGCAGGAAAACTGGCCCTACACAGTTAATAAATTCTGAGCTGAGATGCATAAATCAGTGAGGGTATTCTTAAAACTCTGGTTTTTGGTTTGGTTTGGTTTTGTTTCCAAAGGGTGGGCATGGGGGATGGAAATGTCTTTGGAGAATTGTTTTCTATCAGTTCAGAAAATAGAGGAAAGAATTCAGCAATACCCAGTTCTCGTTAGCAGATTGTCATTTTTGGGTTTGATGTTCCTGGGTTTAATTGTCTTTCATGTGAACAATGGCAGGATCTCTCTAGTGTGCCATGCGAGCATGATAAAAGGGGGCCGTTCTTGCATAGCAATGCCTTTTTTTTATTATTAGCGTAAAAAATTAGCAAGCTAGAAGTCGTTAGAAGGAGTTCCATTGGCATTAATTGTAATGCAGCCTGGATTTGTTTGCAGACCAGTGCGGCAAGACAATAGCAGCAGGGAAAAAAAGCAACATTAATAGCCTCTTACTTATTGTATCATTTTAGAGAGCCTTAATAAGGTGTCTGCTGTCAACTGGAATTTATTAAAATAAAAAAAAAAGAAGACATGGTAATTGATATATTGCAGTAAGTATGGATGAGAGCCCAACTTGATTAATGTATGAGTTGGCTTTTTAAGGCATTTTAAAAAGGCTTCTTAACTGGGTCTTAAGAGACTGGCACAAGCCCACTGTAAACTACCTCATTGCAGTTGGAAAACAGCCTGACAGCTGCTGATGTCTCCTGTGGCTTTGCTTTTTTTTTTCTGATCAGAGAAAACGAAAGTAATATAGTCCTTGTCAATAATTGCAGTGCTTAAAAATCTTATAAAGGGATTTCTGTTCTTCCCTCCGGAGGTAACTTTTCAAAGGTTAAATTAGTTTTACTTGTGTGTGCTTCAAATATCTCAGCTCCCAGTAAGGATCAAGTTTGGTTTTAAATAAACTGCTAGTTTGTGCGTTGTATTGGATTAGCGCTTTGCTAAATACCTCTCCTTCAGTATGAGATGGACACTACAAAGCATTTGATTTAAGCCTAGCTGGAGTCCCCCAAAAAGCTTCAAGATATTGAC
This sequence comes from Agapornis canus, assembly GCA_036873685.1. NCBI lineage: Eukaryota > Metazoa > Chordata > Aves > Psittaciformes > Psittacidae > Agapornis > Agapornis canus. Next base: position 60,022 of record JBAFWW010024878.1, read on the forward strand.
ACACTTGGCTAGTTTTGTTTGGAGATGGGAGCTGCCTGTTGTTTTTTGTGGCAAACTTCACCTGAATTCATCAACTTCACCAACGCAGTCTTACTCATCAACTTCAAAAAGTAGTGGTGGAAATATTTGCATATAGGTGAATGGGAACTGGGGTCTCTGATATTTATTTAACTTGAAGATGCACCTGATTTCAAGAAGGTCTCAGCTTAAAACATCCTGCCTGTCTCAGTGGTTCTCACACTGCCAAAATGCCAAAGATAGACTATAATAGGAAGTCCCTAACATGTGTGAAGAGCCTGTTTTATGTAGATTATAAGGAAACAGTGAAGTCTTGTAGCAGTATGGATTATAGGACATATGTAACTATATTTTTTGTCTTGAAACCTGTTTTGTCCTAGGCCAAACCCCCAAATAATTTGTCACACTGCATAGAGAAGGCAATTGTGCTTAGCTAGCATTTCAGTTGCATTTACCCAGTAGTCTGTGACACACAGAAATGCTCTGTGAAGGTGTCACCTATAAACATTGTTCAGTTAGTCTGAATAAAAATATTCCACCTTTTCTCTTAGGGTCACTATGAACCTAAGGTGTAAGGTGAAGTGACAGCATCTAGATTTGTTCCAGATTTGTCTCCTAGGATAACAAACGATTTTCTATTGGCTAGGCTAATCAAGGTGGTTCTTTCCTTAGTGTTGTCCCCATCAGTGCTGCAAATGTCATCCAAATAGATATCAAAGTCAAAGGGAGAAAAACAGACTTTTAATTTGTTACAGTAGCATGTTGTCCTTCCTGATAGCTCCAGGCCCTTCCCAGAGGAAGTGCTCATGCTTCATTATGGATGTAAGCTTTATTAGTATAGATGTCATCAGGTTCAAGTGTTAGGAAAAGCTTCTCCTTGAAAACAAAGGCCCTGGCCTTGGGTAATGCAGCTGTTCTCCCTGCTGAAGGTATTAAGTCGGTGTGGATGATATTTCTCCTTGCATGTATATGTATATATATCTTTATCTTTTTTGGCATGCTGATCCTGCTTGGAGATCTTGTATGATGTGATTCTACCTCTCTGAAGACGAAAAGGAATTTGAGTGCTTTTTTTAGTATGTTCTTTTTGCTTTGGATCCAACCACTCAGCAGAGAAAAAGCCTACTTGAAGTAACTTCAGAAATCTGTATAACCTATGGTCAGTTAATCCACAGACTTACTATTATTATATGAATAATACTTCCTATAAGAGTTTTTCTTCTGGTTTCAGAAATCGGAAGTGCAGTAGCACAGTGTATACACTTGTGAGAGTGATTTTTTTATCTCTCCCCTCTTCTGTCAGGTTTGCTAATTAAATCGCTGCATAGCTCTAAATGCGTGTTTCTTTTTACATTAGAAGTCTGAACTTTAACTTCTTTCCATGCGGGCTACCTTCTGCATGAGAAATGCAGTGTGATTTTTCTAGGAGCCTTCTTTCTTGTCACCTTCATTTTATCCAACAACACTTCCTTCTCCATAGCTGTTAGATAAAACCTTCTTTTCTCCTGTTCCTTGCCACCAGGTGAGAGGAAACTTGAACAAATTGGTAGGGATACAGCACTGCTTAAGTTGCAGCTCCCACTCCTTCAGCCCATTGGCCACCCAGGCTTTCCAGTTCCTAGCAACACTCCTGTAGCTCTGATGTGTCACTGAGGATAGTATTTAAACATCTTAGCTATTTACCCTTTTAGTTAGACTGCTGTGGAGATGCTGCCATTGTCCAGCATAGTATCTCTGTGACCCATGCAAAAAAACCTTGCTGTCCAATGGTTTCTTCATTTAGCCTGACTAACAGTTTACATAATAATTCACTTCAAGGACTGATTCACCTCAAGTCATTTTCTCCTTCTTATTCCCTTCTCTCCTTCATTTTTAGTCATGGGCTTTCTGAAGTCTGTTCCTGAATATACCTAAAGGTTGCAAGCATTTGAAAGCTAAGTGTGGATTCTGATCAAAATTTTACAAATGGTTTCCATTTTATTAAGGAGTCAGATTGAAGACCATTAATAAAATGGAAACTCTGCAGCTTAATCTAACCTTGATGTATTTCCAGCCTAATGCATCTGCTTATAGCCCTGTCACCGCTGGATCTGAGCACAGAGAGCATTCTTGAATACATTTTCATACCTTTGCATTTTTTTTTCCTCCCCTATCCCAAGTTAGGCCAATTTTCCAGTGTTACAGTCATAGTTCTTTCCCTGACTTTGGCTAGTATTGGAATACCCATGCCAGCTTTTATTTGATACCATTTGCTGCTAAGTGTACAGTTTTTCTAGTGGGAAAGGGATGATGCAGAAAGGGCATGGAACTTGTGGCGGATTTTGGAGTTAAATAATAATGGGTACAATATAGCTTAATTATCTGCAAGGAGAGTTACACTGATGGACAACCCCATAGCACAACCATATGCAAAAAATAAGTAGTGATGGTGAGCAAGCAGAAGTCTGCAGTCCTGACTTAGAAGATTTCATTTCACAGAATTCAAGTTACCTACCATGTTTTGGCTCTGCAGAAGTTTCTGTTGGACACAAGCAACCAGGTCTAGTGCGAGGTACCCCAGCCCATGGCAGGGGGGTTGGAACTCGATCATCTTAATGGCCCTTCCAACCCGAACCATTCTATGATCCTGTGTAGACCCTTGTGTACACCAGTGTCTTTCTTTCCTTCTGCACCTGAAGTCCGGTGTGCCCAGGTGATGTATGGAGGTAAGCTCATCTTCTTAAGTTCCAGGTCTGCTGCAAATCTGACTGACTAGATTTATCACTGAATTGTGGATTATCCCTAAGTGGTAACTACCACACAACTATAAAGTCTTATTAATAAATGTAATTATTTAGTAGTTGTGATTAGAAAGAAAATTGCAGATGTTACAGATCAGGTGTTTCTTTAGGCATTTTGAAACATGTTTCTCCTAACTTACTGAACTGAACCTGACCTTATCAAATAGATGCAATAACTGGCTTTGCAACATGGCTCAAACATTTGGGGCATTTTTTGCTTGCACTTGCAATTTTTGAGGTGCATACTTGAAGAAGCCCAGTTTTCCCTTTTGCTCAGGTACTGTTTCAAAGCCTGGTGCAGGAGGCTTTTGGTGGTACTGAAAGAAGTCTCATCTCACCACACGAGAGCACAAATCTCAGATTCCCTTTCTGAAGGGGGCCTCTAGTTATTACACAAGTAAAAATACAGACAATCTCTGCCAGACATACAAGGAGACTAGGTGTCTGTGCTGACACATCAATACAAAGAACTATTATCACAGGAAAATTTCTCCCTTCTAAACCTGGGCTTGCACTAATATGAACAGGCATACAAAGGCTGCGGTGGGTGACCTTTGTTCACGTAAGAATATGTCTGCTTAGGGATTTCTTAGTTCATGTTAATTGATTTTGTGATGGGATTGATTAACTAATTGATTCACTGTGGTCTGTGGTTTAACATGAGGATTGGCCTAGGGTATACTTCAAAAATTTTTGATGTGGAAGAGAAATTTGGGAAGAGCTGGCACTAGCAATGATAGTCTTTTTGAACATGACTCCAGTGTCTTATGCTGGATGAATCCCATTGCTGAGGGTGTTAATACTTAGCATGAGTAAAACTTTATAGGATGGGTAGAGCAAAGGGAGCAGAGGAGAAGAGTGAATTTACAGCATCTTTGTTAACCCATATTTATTTTGCATAAGTTCACTTCAAGTGCATGTTATAATGTCAGTGTGTGAGGTACCCATCTTCTCTCTTATCCTCTTGCAGGCAAAGGGAGATGAACTACTGACAGGGTCTGTGCATAAAATCATTGTCCCCTCTTTCTGCTGGAGGCAGTTCCTAATCATTAGTCTCCATGTGCATCTTATCCTCCCTCACCATGGTGCACATAAGCAGTTCTTACTGTGGAGATGCAGAGAAAGACGTGAACGCCCTCACAGGAGACCAGCCTGAGATCAGCAAAGAATACCCCCAGTGCTGCGGTTCACACATTTCTGGCATGTGGCTCTCTGTTTCCTGGCAAAAATGAAGCCATTTAGTGTGAGATGCCAGAACCAAAATCTGTATTACAGTTTTGAAAGCATGGTCCGAGTGCCTGGTGGGTGCAGTTGAAATGGCTTTCCTCTTGCTTATATAAATTTGCTTCAAAGAAGTCATGTTGTAAACCTACAGTGAGGGCACAATAGACTCTCTGTTCACTCTCTATTTCTTGGTACTTGGGAGACTCAGGGAAAAAAAATGTATGTATATATTTCCTATTAACCTGTTTTGAAAATAGTCTTCCGTATCAAAGCATGTTTAAAAGCAGATTGCATTTGATAGCAGTAGCTGAAACGCAGTAAGAAGCAGCCTTTTGATCTGTTGCAAATAAACTCTCCTGCAGATAAATACATTACAAGTGTATTTTTGTTCATTTGCTATCAAATTTAATAACAACCAGTGGAATTGAGTTCAACCAAAATGGTTTCATATCAGACTTTGAATGCATACTTTTAAATATTAAAAGATAATGATTTGTATGGCATTGTTATATAATGCATTTCTTGTCTTCTCTTGTGTGCACATGACGAATTCCAGTCGATAAGCCCAGGACTCTGGAGTCAGTTGTCTGGCTAGTTATTAAGATTAAGATAAGTACTGAGAAAGGAAAGATACAGCACATTGTACTGCCCTGCTGGGACAGGGCCACCTCGGATTCCAAGTGTAAACAATGCATTAGTTCTCCTTGGCTTATTTCAAATCCAAGGTGTACACTGTAAATATTTGGGAAATACTATGGAAAGAGTGTGGAGAGACTCTTTTTACTATTTATCCATTAGATGTTATTACTAAAAAGTAAGCCTTAACCCCCCTCCTTGGGTCCCAAATAATTTTTAAAGTTCCAAGACCAATTCCTGTTAATTACTTATGAAAAATAACTTTATTTTTTCCCTAACCCAAGCCATAAAAAAGCAGACAGACATTTGGATGGCGTTACCACTAGGCACTTCATGCTGAATGTGCCATGGCAACAACATAGTTAATGCTCACACAGCAAAGCTCAATTAAGGTTTTTCAGGCAAGAGGGAGGGGGAATAGGACTGGAACTACAGAATATACTGAAGCTAATGTAAGGTCTCCTTATGAATGCAGTAAACTTTGGATTGTGTCCAAAATGAAAGTTAGTGAGGTCAGTCGGTGTTGGAGCTGTGTCTCTGCGGTGAAGTCCTAAGGGCATCGTGCTGCATTTGCACAAGGGGGAGAGGGAGGAAGTTTTCTGTTACTCCAAAATATTACTGGGATATTAAAAAAACCCCCAAGATATTTCCTGAGGTTCAGTTGCTGATTTTCACTAACTGTAAAAAATATGAGCTTTGCTGCAAACTGGTAGTGAATGCTTTCAAGACCACAAAGTTTGGGTCACTGGAGGAGTGATAGAAAGCGGTGATTTAGGAAGCATATTGAAGTTTCATGCTGTGCAATGTAGACCACCGTGCAGCAATTAATTTTTGTTAATGAATTTTAAACTAGATGCATGGAAATGATTATATAAAAATGTATACACTGCTAAACAGCTAACTAGTCCTTAGGGTTTTACATTTCCATTATATGTATGTAAATCATTTCAGCAAGCATGATCTAATGAGTCAAAAACTGCTCTGAAATTTGAATTGAGATTGGCAAGACACTTCCTGAAAATCCTTATCTCATCTTTCATTGTATGGCGCTTACAATGAAGCTATGCCTATCTTCTGATTAATCTTCTCTTATGTGGAGACGGTTTGTAGGTTTTATTGTGTTTCAGAAGGGTTATTTCTAAACTCTAGGAATATCCCACATTAGTGGGGATGGGAAATTAAGGAACATTCAAAACCATTCAAGAGAAACAAGGAGCACAGCTGAGTGGTCCCCAGTGACTCCTAAATCTGATGTTTCTTATGTGGTAGGAAATAAATAAATAAAATAACCTTTTACAGTTAACTATTTTATCTGACCAAACCATGCAAACTGCTTTCTCCTGAGCATCAGAAAGTTCTATTACTGAATTCGAAGCTGTCTTTCCCTCATATGCCTGGTAAATCACTACGCTTCCTTAGCTCCCCTAAGGTATATGCTCTGATTTCCTCTTAACTGGCAATGAAGATAAATAGCTTCTGTATCTTCACGGTTTACAGTTATCTTAAGCAAAACCAAAATTAAAGCAGAATCACTGCAGCATCACAGTTTCTTATGGAATCCTGAATATAGGACAAAAAGTTGGAATACCTCCAGAAGGATATATAACATATGAAATATAAAATATGTCTATGTGCCAGTACTTGCATGCATATTTATAACTTCAATTACCAATAGACCTCAAAAAAAATGAGGTCTGATGTGCTGTAACCAGATAAATGAAATGTACAGAGTGGACTGGAATATTTGGAATACCACGCTCTGTTTCCCACCCCTTTTTTCACAGCGTGATCATTATATCATGGTTGTGTACATTCCAGTTAGCTGCAAGTGAGAAATCGCTGCTGAGGTCATTGAAATGTCAGTGCCACATACGCTGAGGATAAAAATGGATGGAATTCCCTGTTATAACTCTAATTATCAAAACCCCTATGATGCAAGAGGAAAATGTTTGTCCTATATGCTGGATGCTGCAGTCTGACAGAGATACTGCCTGGCTAAAAAGCCTGACAAACAAGCCTATGCCCTAACCTATTTTAGATTGTTAATCACTTCGTACAGCAGGTAAGGTTAGTCAGGTATGGCTTTATGTCAAATATTCACTGAACATTCTTGAAACCAGCTACATGCTTTTCAAGCCCTTTAGCTGAACCCTCTATGGTCTGAAATACCCAGGTAGTTAGCATTCTTGCCAATTTGATATGATTGAGACCTTTACTTGAACTGACCTCAGAAGGAATAGAAGACTAATTGAGGCAGCCCTAGTTCTAGCTCTCTAGAGGAGTAAAACACTGCAAATAGTATCTGGTGCATGCATAAAAACGTTTACATAGCGGAAGAGGGATGTGGGAAAGAAAAGGCAGACTTTTCTTTCTCCATTTCTCAGCAGCCTATTCCCCCTTCCCCTGGAGCTTCAAGAAAAGATAATTTTATTCCTATCTTAATGTCATTGCATGGTAAAATAATAAGGGGGAAAAAAAATAAATAAAGGAAATGCACCCAAACAAATGCAGAAGGTAAAATTAGGACAGTACTTGGGTGCCTCAGGGCTGTAATTAAAGCTATCTAGATAAAAAGAGATATTCCGCCTCAGATTTATGTTCTAAGGAGGGAAAGGAAAAAAAAAAAGAAAAAGCTGAAAGTGAAACACAGCAAAAGAAATCCGTAATTCCAATGTATTCAACTCGCCCATCAGAAGAAATGGCATTAATTCAGGTACCCAATTACTGTAATGTGGTTCAGAGCACCTCAATAGGTGTTTCAATCTCAAGCCAGGACTAACATTTGTAATCCTTTAAATGCACTTAAGAAATTGATGTTACAGCCCCACAATCTGTTAGGGGCCTTGCTTCCTGGCTGATTGCAAAGTATCCCACCATTAATTGGATCATCAGAATGTGATCCGCGTTCTGGTCCCCGGATTATGTAAGACTGACTTTGCTCTGACGCGCTGAACCAGAGGCTTCTTTTGCTGGGTATTTTGACCCTTAATGTAGATAAGTGGTATTTTTCATCAATCTTAGCTTGCATTAAAAAAGGGAAATGTCAATTCAATGTGGGGCGTTTAACTTAATTCAACATCTTTTAATTTAATACCTTGGAGAAGTTAGTCTGTCTCCGGCCTGATGGAGACTTCTGCTGATGGAATGGCTTGTGGAGTGGGGCTGGAGACACGTTTTTCCCGCTCTGTAACATGGTCAGGTCCCAAAAGTCTCTTCATGCTTCATCTGTGTATGAAAGGGAAAGGTAGAAAAACAGAACCCCAAATGGCCCCATGACCATACTTTGAGGTATTGGTAATGAATTTCTGCAGTTCCTTTGGACTTTTCCCTGATGACTGCAACTATGTGCCTGAGGGAGAACAGACAAAAAAATTTATTCAGTTTTTGCTGCCCTGTTTTCTTCTCAGCTTCAGGTTTTCTTGGTTGGTTTTTTTATTTTATTTTATTTTATTTTATTTTATTTTATTTTATTTTATTTTATT